>JACXGJ010004734.1:0-43387 GCA_016801105.1 Esox niger
CTTGACAGGGGCCGGAAAGTCTCGTGTCCACTTGACAGGGGCCGGAAAGTCTCCTGTCCACTTGACAGGGGCCGGCATAATACATAAATTGCTATGCCCCCATAAATCATGTTTATCTCCTCATTAAACTTTCTGGATCACAAATGTTTTCTTGTGGTCGTTACACAATATAAATTATTGTAACTAATGATAGGTCATATTTTCTGGACAGTTTTTTAATCTGTTAAATTACCAAACCAGTTTTCGGGTTAAGCTAAGTTGCTACAAAACGTTTTGTAACACCAACATATTGTCAAGTGTGAAAACATTTTTTCTGCCAACAAGATCAGTGCTAAAAAACGAATTAAATGACACCATATTTATATATCTAAAATGAATACATTTAAAAACATACAACCCATGGATTTTGTTTTTTGCATATTAGAGATGAATTCGAACCATATTCATTCATACAGTAAATCTAAATTAACTCATCACACACACAAAAAAACTAGAAACCTCTCTCCATCTTCAGAAACTAGAAACCTTTCATGTTATTAAAATACTGGGAGATTAAATTTCCTTACGTAGAAAACATTAGTACACCCCTAAAATTAGAATCAGGTGCCCCAAAACAGGTGCAACTGATTACATAACCATTAGAGACTAACTTAGGAGTGTCCAGTCTTTCATAAAGTTTACTAACTTCTGGTTTGGACTTAACAGTAGGGGTTCTGGGAGCACATCATGCCAAGACAAACACCTAAAACTCTCAGATTATTGATGCCCGTGAGTCTCAAAGGGGTTAAAAAGCCGTTTCCACTTGAAATATATTGTTCCACTGTGCGACAGATCATTTACCCTCTCTGGTGCTGGTAAATGGGCCATCGTACAATGGGACAATGTCAAGAGTGGACCCAAAGCGAACTTACATCAGAATAACCCAAAGTAGAAACATTTGGGGGGGACTTGAAACAAGCTGTGTATAAGAGAGCCCTCAAACGTGACGGATGGGCAAACATTCCTCCCGGACTGTGTAAGAGATGGATGGACAGTTACCAGAAACTGCTGAATTAAGTTATTTGTCTTTGCTGGTCTGTGGTGTTGAAGTGAAGCTTTTATATCTGCATGTGCAAATATGTAAAAACAAATATCACCAGGAGGTGTGCTTATTTTTTCACATGACTGAGATGGCATTTAACAGTGTCAGCTTGCCATTATGCCTTCTATTTAGTCAAGAACTATTCTTTTTGGGGCACATCGTCAGTGCCAAGGAGAGAACCATTCAGTTTGATAAACAGTTTATCCAATCACCGGAATCACACAATGAGAGCTAGTTGTAATGACTTGTGTTAAAAATTGCACTGTGTTTATTTCTGTATTTTTTTTATTCATAATGAAGGGTGTTTTCGCATGATAGTTCTCTTGGCTTATGTGATGTAATTCCTTCTAGGTTCCTGTGCTGATGCCTATGGACCTGATGGTGGAGGCTAGCCCGCGGAGGATATTCGCTAATGCGCACACATATCACATCAATTCCATTTCAGTAAATAGTGATCATGAAACATACCTTTCAGCGGATGATCTTAGGATAAATCTATGGCATCTAGAAATCACAGATAGGAGTTTTAGTATCCTTTTTGTACATTTTAAGACGGGAGAAAGTCTTATTTCATCCGATTTTAGTGGCCATTTTAGTTTTTGCTGGTGTCCTCGGTGAGGTGTGTATGTGTGTGAAAGAGAAAGTATGTAAAAGAGAGTGTAAAAGAATGTGTGTGTTGGCTGGATAAAGGTGCGCGTGCGCTAGATGAATGTGTGTGATGTATATGAGCGAGAGAAAAGGGTGTGAGACCGTGTGACTGAAAGGGCAATTGTTTGAAAAAGGGTGTGTGTGCGTACGTGTGTAACATGCTCGTCTATCTGGGTTCTGTCTTTGTGTGTGGAGGTGTTTGGGAGGGCGTCTGGAGGTGTTTGGGAGGGCGTCTGTGGGCAGATTACCGGCCACGTTGTGGTCGTCCCGTTCCTTGACTCCACCCCCCCCCCCAGACATTGTAGACATAAAACCTGCCAACATGGAGGAGCTGACGGAGGTGATCACCGCCGCCGAGTGCCACCCACACCAGTGCAACGTGTTTGTGTACAGCAGCAGCAAGGGAACCATCCGCCTCTGCGACATGCGAGCCGCCGCCCTCTGTGACCGGCAGAGCAAATGTGAGTTTGGGCACAGCTGGGCGGGGCGTGTCGATCTGGGCCCTTTACATTCTCCGTACCCGGGAGAGTTGCGTGAGATCGATGCCGGTACGCTGTTCGGTGTGCCCAACGTTTTGTCGGAGTCAAAACCGGAGTGAAACCGGGAGCCCTCCACACGGTGTTGGCGTGTACAGGTGTTGTGACGTCTTGGCGTGACGGACATAACAGAACACCATCAGAGGCTGCACAATAGTTTCAGTCTGTTTAATGTCAACAGCTGATTAAGAAACTGAATGAAATGAAACCCTCCACACAATATGGCTAGCCGAATGACTGCCAAGAAAGATGGGCCTTGTTTTGGCAGCTTGCCTTGTTTGGTTGTTTATTTGTGGGCTGGATTTCATATTGCCTTTGTCTTTCCCGTGTTTTTTGTTGTTTTTGGTGGAAAGCCATTATTTGAGCTCATACAGACATTTCACACTTAACAATGCTATTATTGTCAGTGGGATTGGGGCCTGTTTCTCACAGCGTGGCCCTTTATGGTTCAGTTTGCCATCAAAGCAGGGACCCATCCTTACAATCAATGTGACTGCTAAATGGCTGCTACAAACTTTGTTGCGACTGGTTTCCAATGTCTAGTGTTTACAGACTGGTTCCTAATGCTTTGTGTTTACGGACTGGTTCCTAATGTTTGGTGTTAATGGACTGCTTTCCGGTGTCTGCTGTGCGTCAGTCTTCGAGGAGCCCGAGGACCCCAGCAGCCGGTCTTTCTTCTCTGAGATCATCTCGTCGATATCGGACGTGAAGTTCAGTCACAGCGGCCGCTACATGATGACCAGGGACTACCTGTCCGTCAAGGTGTGGGATCTCAACATGGAGAACCGGCCAGTTGAAACCTACCAGGTGCTGTTCTTGATGCCGTGTGTTGTAAATAATTATTGCATGTTAACCGTTCTCCGTATTTCTAATAGTAGTGATACGAACACAGCCATAACCACCATTTTGAATCAACAGAAAAGGCCAAATCAATAAAACTGACCAGTTTTTATTTTCTTGGGGGTTCCAGGTGCACGAATACCTCCGTAGCAAGCTCTGCTCGCTGTATGAAAACGACTGTATCTTTGACAAGTTTGAGTGCTGCTGGAACGGATCTGACAGGTAAGTCCAGATGCGTCGTTCCCCTGGAATCTTGTTCAACGTTAAGTGAACCCCCCCAGGGAGTAAATAGCCCCATCCGCATGGTAACTCACACCTGCAATTTCATTCCTAACTGTAGATGACCTTCCTTGACACTAGATGACACATCTGCGCCTTGTGACCAAGTGCAGTGTGCCTTAAATTTTCCCAATCCTTAATGTGTATATTATTCTCTACCTCGTAAGAGGCCTGATGACCAACCAAACGTGGCGTTTTCATTGCGCTTTTTAAGGATTCAATTCGCCTCCTTGTGCCCCTCTGCGCAGTGCCATCATGACGGGCTCGTACAACAACTTCTTCCGGATGTTTGATCGGAACACGCGGCGGGACGTCACGCTGGAGGCGTCCAGGGAGAACAGTAAACCGCGGGCTGTCCTGAAACCCCGGAAGGTGTCCACCGGGGGCAAGAGGAAGAAGGACGAGATCAGCGTGGACAGCCTGGACTTCAACAAGAAGATCCTGCACACCGCCTGGCACCCGAAGGAGAACGTCATTGCAGTCGCCGCCACCAACAACCTGTATATATTCCAGGACAAGATCAACTAAACGTAAACGTCCATGTCTAGTCCCCGAACCGATCCCAACCCCTCCCGAACCCAGCCATCGTACCTACCTTACCACGAATGGACGGAAGTCTCGTTCTTTGCATAGTTAAGCCTAGTCGTTAAATCTGTTTAAAGAAAGAACAACAACAACAACAACAGCAGCAGCAGCAACGGCCTTGTTGTCTGTCCTCCCTAATGAAAGAAGAAATGTGATACACTTGTTTCAATGTGTAGCCAGCCAGATGTCTGGTCACCTTCTGGAGTTAAAGACAGCCTTGTTTCTTTAGTGTCTGAGGTGTTGGTTGGAGTCTTCTGTCGTTGAGGGCAGACAGACGCAGGAACAGCTGGTCAGCACAGGCTAGACGGGTCCTGACCGCTGCAGAAATATGGATGGACTCAACAAAGAGGCCAAAAAAATGTTAGTGTATTTATTTCAGAGTCTGAGCCTTGTTTTTCTTTCTATGATTTGACGACCAAAATTATGGAATCAGGAGGAATGACGTCATGTCGGGATATTAGTCTCTTAACTGTAAATCTGGGCCTTGGAGAAACTGAAATGAAATTAGCTTGATGACTGGAGTTGAACATTTTCGGTTAGTTTCCAAAATTAATTTCCGGGTTTTCGAGAAACTCCAGTGTTAACGCAATAAGCCAGAGTTTTTGGAGAACCTGGGAATTTGGGGAAGGTTACTGGACATGTTGGCACTCTCTAGATAACATTCCTCCTCCCTGGCTGTCTCAGGCCGTGCTGTTTGAACTTTTTAGCACTTAAACACAGGTCTTCAGTTCGGTCAGTGGACAGTTGATTTTGTTTATTTTTGTTGATATTTTTTTATTTTATTTCTCCTTTTTTCTCATGCATAATAACATTTACTCACTCACTGACTATATACCTGTATATCACACCGTCTGGTGTCAACCACTTAATAAAAGTAACGAAAACTACAACGAGATGTGTTTTTACAATATCGAATGTATCTGAGGTTTCTTTACTGCGTTCTACTTTACATGTTGTTTACATTGAAATGAAGGCCATTTTCTAAGACACCTGATTATGCGGTTCTCCGTTATCTCGACGGTCACTACTCGTGGGATAATTTATTGGTTGTGCTGCTGTGTTAGGCTTGTCGTCGACCTGGCTCTACTGTACGTTACAGTCCATAGAGACGGTTGATAAGGAACTCGGGCTTTAATGCACACTCACGTTTGAGGGGGAACTGTTAGGTGACACCCCAGGTCTATTGACAATGGTTAAGTGGCGTAATCCACCGGAGAGATGCTACACTTTATTTTTGGGTTTTAACGTGTTGGGTGCTGAAAGCGGCATGCAGTAGCGATGAGCGTATTTTAACCCCGCGGTTCATACCCCGAAATCTGTTGCCTCCTTTCCTGCATTGATCTGAAGCACCCAGGCGGGTGAAAGCCTGTGTAATTTTTTTACCCATCACGTTTTTAATTCAAATCTGTAGAAGGGGAGGATGAAACGTGGTGAATCAAGAGTGAGCATTAGGGTGTGTTCGTATGTGCAGCCTAATTCCGATATTTTTTAACTTTTTTTATTTGACCAGTCAGATCAGCGATTTTGCCAGTTATTGGGGAACATCGAAATTTGTCCGCATGTATGAACATCCAACTGCCACTGCTGAGGACCTCCGCAGAAAAAAAACGGACGTCTGTTAAGTGTAATGTGGAACATAGAGCACACACACCCCCCCATGCAAAGTAGGCTGTGGTCAAGAATATCCCTGAAACAAATTTATGGTTGAAAAGTACAACATTGTGTAGTTGTTAAGCTCGTTAAATCAGGAACTTTTTAGGGGGGACTTCAGTATTCAGTTGAATGACCCTGTTCCTTGTTGAATAATAATGCTAATCTTGTGGAAATGTATACATTTTTTGATTCTTTTTGACCAAAGTTAAATAAATTAAGTGTGTTTACCTGAATAGGAGTTAAGAGTTTTTACTACTTGGTATGCTAGGCCTAAAGAGTAGGTTTAAAAGACGATTTTGTCATGAGAAGCTAGTGAGAACACCAGTTGGGAAAAGGCAATTTTAGGTGCGATAGTGACCGATGCAAAAAAAACAATTTACAGTACTATTATTTTCATGATGGGACAGTTTATTTTTAAGTCACAGTTCAAACTTAACAGTTTTCTCATTCACATGTACTTGGCATGCTGAAAAGCTCTACAAGACAATAATCATTATGCACAAGGCTCTTAGTTGCACTTTTCATTCTTAGAACAAAATATTACAGCATTTTGAGAATTCTGAACGTCATAATTCAGTGAAATGTAAGTTAAAATACAGTTGTGTAAAATACCTTAGTTGTAAATGTGAAAATTATTCATTTGGATAAATCAACCCAATCAGCACACGTAAATGTCAATGGTGGGAAAAAACTGTGAATTTCAAAGACATGCGGGCAAAATAATAAGGCAATCAAATAGCTACCATCTATAAAACCGCAGTAGTTGGATTTTGCATTTCGCTTCACAAATAATATTGACTTTGTATGCAGAAGTCTATCAATACACATCCAGATTCAGTAAATGTGTCTCGCTATCCCCGAAACAGAATCCTGAGTGAAGAATAATTCCCTGACCAGCCAACTGAAAATACAGGTGCCGACAGAACATCAGATGACATACTTGTGTTTGTGACCTAATAAGGGTAAATAAGATACCCTGCTCTACCTCATGTCTCCAATAGTTCTAAAAACAATTTTAAGATTTTCTATTTCAACTTTATGTTATCTCAGATTGTCACAATGTTTAATAATTAAGGCTCTGTGATCCAGGAGTAGAATCAGGATCTGAAATGTATTTTCATTGAATGCTTAATCTTTTTTTTTTTAAACCAAAACATTTAATAAAGCAATTATTACTTCATCGTATGTTTGAAAACACAGACCCCCCTCAAATGTAGCCTCCAGGTTCCGATCACCATCGCTTGCTTGGCGATGAATTTAAAATCCACAGTGCATGTCTGTACCCATCATCAACTGTCTGATCAGTCTGCTGCAATGTCTCAACTCAGAGCAAGACAGAAATGGCTTGAAAGTGACAAAGTGAAAATCAGCTGATTACAACAATGGCTACAAAACAATCATACGATGGTCCCCTAATCGGAGATAGAAAACAGGCAGGAAGAAGGAACACTGGGGTCTACTTTCCAGTGAAGCAGATTTTATAAGCGACGATGGGAACTAGGGGAAAAGCCAACAGTATTCACAGGGGTAACAATAGAGCGTGAGGCCTTCCGCCAGGAAAAAGGACCTGTGCCTGAAATTCTGAAATTACACACTGAATCCTATGCAATGCGTTATTTTAGTCCAGAGCCCTGCAGGAACTGTGTTTGACTGTAGCTCAGTTCATAATGAATAGTGTGCCATTTGCTACCCTACCAGCCAGGAACTGGGGAAACATGACAGAACCTATTTCTAACCGATGAGCGTCACTTCATGCCTAGCAGCTGTGGCAGATAGTATGTGTGTTGATGCAAAAGCGATGTCGTTCCAGTTTTTAGGACCTCCTCCTCAGATGGCACTGGTCACGGAGGTAGTTAGACGTCTCCCGATGTACACACTGGGAACCGAGGAGTGAAGAGATACACCATTAGTACAACCTACCTTTCCGCAATCTTTACTTCGTACAATTTGCACCATGTGGAACATTTCTTATATCCGTGAGCTTTTTCACGTTACAGTCCCCCTGAGTATTGAGCTTACAGCTCAAACTCCGATTGGTCACTGAAGCAGATGACACATCCATTCTTTCCACAGAGAACCACAACTGGAAAAAGCAATAAATCTAATCTGGGGATTTAGATGTAGAGCCAAACATTCTGAACACACTGAAAATCTGAGAGGACTATCTAAAACAGACTATCCAATAACAGTTGTTTATTAGGTGGGGTTTTCTAGGTATGCAGTTTTCTTGTTTTTTTTTAAAGTAATATAAACATTTATATTAATAGTAATAATATCAATGAAACTGACCGATGTTCATCAGCTCTTTTGATACATTTGTCGCAATTTTCCCACTTTCCCCCCTTCATAACTCACCCCAGGCCGATGGCAAGTACGTGGGATATGAACAAAGACGGGAGGAAGACCTTGAGGAACTCAGCAGAGAAAATGCCTCCTTTCTTCATGACGCTGGTGTTTCTGATGCTGAGTGGGTTGGTACGTTTAGGATGCTTCAGAACAAACTCCCTGGGTCCCAGGAAGAGACCAAGTAAATACATTACAAAGGCACATTGCAGCAAGTGGACTGGCTAATTATTTGATTATATAATACTATAAAGTAGAATTTAATAGAATTGAACGCTTAAATTAAACTACATGCTACTTGTCTTACTTGCGTGGAACATTTTCAGGTCTACTCGACCAATCCCAGATCCAGTCTGCGTTCTTCTTCATCAGGTTCTCCACTTCATGCCTCCGTTCCAGGTAGTCCTCGTCCGACTGAAAGAACACAGAACCACTTTATGTATCAACAACTTAGAAACTGGTCTTATGCTTTGCTTTCAGCCTGATTTAATCTATTGCAAAACATAAATATTCTAAGTCTTTTATAACCTGTGACTACATTGTGCCTCAACAACAACCACCCCATGAAGGGTTAAAGGGAAGTCAATAATGCAGAAAGGTCAGGTGGCCTCTCGGGGTAGGATATGCTTTATCGACAGACAACTGCAGGCAAAACAGACACCAAGGCAAACAGATGTCTGGGAGGAAAATCTGGTATGATTCCTTCATTTTGCCAGAACCTGCTTGCTTAAGAATCTAGTTTATACATAGTTTTCATAATATGCCTTGCAAAAATTGGTTACCGGAATGAAATGGTGTAGAGATTCAGTTGACAGACGGACCATATTTGGGTATACTTGCAGATGATAATCTTTATTATGCGGTTGGCATGAAAACACATAATAGACACTTCTATCTCAACCTTGAGGGAGCATCTCTTTCAGTAAGATTCATGGTTTCTCGAGACGTTGCTCATTTTAGAATCACGTGCAAGATAACCTTGCATATGACTCACTGTCCATTTGAGCTTACCATTCAAATGAAGAGACTGGAGTAGAAATATTGGCCCATAAAGTATGAATTATCAAATGGTGGAAAAGAGGCACGGTTTGATGTTAAAATTTAGGTCTAGACCTTTGTTGCATGAAACAACAGCAGGAGCCCCAAACTCTTGACTGACCTATGACCTCTGTGGCCTAACATGATACACTTTTGACCGTGCCTCACACAGATGCTAACGTAACAATATTACATTGATCCTATTGTCACCACAACTTCATACCATAGACATCATAACAACATACCTGCGAGCTGTTTTTCTCTCCTGAGCTGTGCACCTCTGAACCCCAGCGGTGCAAAGGAGTCTGGGGTCTTGGAGGACTGGTGGGGGGGTGGAAACAACATGATAAGAGGGACAACACCTGTGACTCCACACCCAGCAGGTACAATCAAGTATCAAGACGCTTGTGTGTTAACACAGAGCCATACAGATGAAGGACGTCAATAAGAGACGGTGAAGCAGACATGTACTGCCCGTTTTCCCTCCTCTCTTGTGTCCTCTGTTGGGATAACTAACCCCAGCTAACGAAGGTGACGTCAGCCTGATTGGTCACAGGATAGCCTGTGATGTGTGTGATTGGCTGAGTGGCCAGGCACCTGTCACAGGGCACGCTGCCTCGGGAGCTGCTCCTCCCGGACTCACGCTGGGCATCTAACAACATCCTCTCCAGGTCCACCCCACCTTGAACGGTACCGGACCCGGAAATCAGCTCACTCCCCTGGGCTGGGATGGACGAAGACCCGGTCACCAAGTCCCCAGGCGGGATGGAGGCAGAGGTAGAGCCGGCCGTCAGGTGTGTCCCCCCGACGCTGGCAGAGGTAGCAGACCCAGGGCCAGCCACCTGGTCTTCATTCACACCAACATCCACAATCCCCGGGGAGCCTTGACTGCTGCCATTGTTAAAATGCAACTCAACCCAGGATCCTTCAGGGAGAAAAATGCCAGAAGACATTAGGACCCAGGCATTAAGAGCCATACTGCATTGTGGTAGGTATTTAGAATGTCTGTGTATGTCCGTGTTTTTGTTTAACCTAGATAACAGAGAATCGATCAATGTGTCGTTCTTTAAATAGCACTCGTTCAGTGCCCAAAGCAGCCCCACATCCTTTTCTCTCGCGTGTCAGTATGTTATCCAATAGGAACGCGACGTGTTTGTGCCTCCGCCCATTTATTACATAACCCAGAAAGGACAACAGGGCCGAATCTGGGTTTGTTGTGTTCTTTATCATAGCAGCATCGGGTAAAGCTAAAAATAGCATTATCGCTGCATTTGAGAGCACTCCTTACGAGCGGTGTGCCATGTTCAATATGGACTTAACACCAACCCATCTACCCAATAGCTGGCATCGCTGGGCATAACCTAGATGCTGACTGTGTGCCTGCCTAATGTAGGACAGCCAGGAAAGGCATGGCTAAACATGAACTGCCTCGTATAACACCGCAGAATACATACGGTTCTGACATACTGTAGCAATAACCTACTTTTAGCATATCTTTAGAATGTATATCACAACAACGTTAACAATCACGTGGGCTTCAGATATCCTCAAGACGATAGCATGCATCCTTAAAGATAATCATATAAGATTGTCAGTTTTCTTAACAGTATTTTATAACATGTATAGCCTCGGAGATGGTGATTCACTTACCCTGTAAATTTTCCTCGGTGACCCTTTGTTTCTCTCCAGACATGTTGATAAAGGATGGACGCAATTCTTGTTTGATCGAGTCGAACAACCCTAAATAATTGTAGGAACCATGTGATAATGAATTTGAAGATAGATCATATTATTCTAATGCCTCTGAATTGCAAGAGTGGTTTTGATCGTGTGTAGATCATTCAGAGGAAAACCAACAATTAGAAAACCACGACGACAACAACAAAATCGGACCAGCTTCGTAGCCTATTGCTCCATGAATTTCATATAGGGGGCGCGTTCAGAAGGATGTTGCGTTTTGGAACCTTCAGATAAAAATTGGCTTTGTAGAACAAATCTGCATACCTGAACCGAAAAGAAAATCACGTCCGCTCAATTTATGCCATTTCTATCTAAAGCGTTTTCTACAGAATATGACTCCTGCCTACGTTGCTTTTAATTGAACGAAACTGAGCTAAGTGATCACCTAGAAAAGCAGGTTTGGTTGGTGGGTGCCATACATTTAACCAGAAATCCATAATTGGGTGGATTGCAAAGTAGGATAATCGAAGGTAAAGTCAGAAAAAAAACAATACCTGATGGCCTATACAAACCATGTTCTCCCCACCAAAAACATTATATTTTTCAGTTGGTCAGGTAATCATCTCAACAATAGTCCTAAATATTTATGAGGCCATGTTTGTTGATGATGGTAATTTTAGGACAAGGCCCGTTAAGATCATATAAACTTCACTTTGGGGGCAAAATGGCTCGGTAAAATTGTCTAGATTTATTTAAAAAAATATTTAGGCCAACGCGGATTACAAAATTTTTAAGAATATTGAAAATATATACATTTCTAGTCATTATTTGAAGGTTGGTTGCATTGATTGCTGGGATTTTGCCACCAAGTTTGACGTCGACTTGAAAAACGTCGGTTCCATCGCGGTCTTGAAACTAGGCTATAGTCGGTCATCCTGATGAGTAGTAGCCTATAGTCCCTGCGGAACCGCTAAATAACCGTAAAAAGAAAAAATACATTCACTACACTTTGAAGAGCACCGGTGTGAACTGAAATTGGTGAGTAGGCCAAACGCAACTGCTACTTGGTGGGTATACGTCATATACCAGGAATGTTGCTTTAGCCTACCTGTATCCTATAAATCCTACACTATGGGTTGGTTTGTTGGTTGGAGAACGACAAACATACGCCAATTCGAGCCTCACCTTACCACACCACACCACACCCGCCAACCCCGGCCAAAGCACAGGGTTAATTTAGGGCTTCATAATTAAGCGTGTTTTAGCACGGACAAATCGCCATAAAATGCATGTACACTTTTAATGTAGTCAATCGTGTGGGATGTACCTCCTTTGGCGGTTCCTGGGGACTGGGTTGGTCATTGACTGAACCGGATGAGCCAGTTGGCCATGTGATCGCGTCTCAAACTGGGACATAATTAATTATAGACTCATCGAATTGTCCTGTTTAATAATGGAAATGGGTGCAACGGCCTTGCCCATAGATGTCAAAATGACGGGAAACCTAAAATGAGATCTCTTGAAATCTCTAATTACGAAGCGCAACTAAAGGTCCTTTGAATAACGGACACGAAGATTTTTGTGTCCGTTTTTAGTGAACGTTAGAAACCGTCTCCTATTGGCGAAATAAGCCGTTCATTTGGTTCTTTCTTTTCCTTAATTTTTACGCTGAAACTACAGTTACAGGCAGATAAGGTGAAAACATTTGAACTAAAGAGTGTACACCGGCATCAGTAAATAGTTTGGAGATTGTGTAATTGTGTAGGCTAGAGTTGTGTTGCTTATGCTTTTATCCAACAGGGTAGCAGTAAATAAAAAGTAAGCAATCTAATTAACACGAAAAATTATTTCAAGATGCATTTCTCGCTCTTTATTTTTGTATTATTTTTAACGCTCCTTCATTTTAAGAGATTTGCCCTTTCTATTGTTATGGGGTTATGTGTAAGCATTTAAATGAAGAGCCGTTCATGAGACTGAGACAGCTCTTTCAGATGATAAGAGACAAAGGCCGGCTCATTGAAAATACTTCGAATGAAACATTTTTATGGGGAGACATCGTACAAAACGCTTCACAACGTAGCAAACGAACTGAACACACCTCCGATGTGACGCAATTCTCATACTGTTGATATAAACTAGGCTTCATATGATTGGTCTAGCAAAGTATTAGACGTCATAGGCCTGAAACAAAACAAGTGCTTGTTACATTATATATATTTTGAACAAGTATGTTTTATTACTGATTTTAAACGTCGACGCTATGTATAGCATATACCAACGGGCCTCCTGCACACAATATTGAATCTAAACACATTAATCAGTAGGTTATTTAAACGACTGAAGTAGGTCTGAAACACCTGCTTTATCGTGCAGTAGGCAAATGCTTCGACGTCATCTGAAAAAAACTAAAGTTGGCTGTTGATGGCATGATTGATTCAGGAGCTCCGATCCACGTACGGGTCAGTTTTCAAAGTACTAGCTTATAGATTCTTCTCGAATTGCTGGATGCTCGATTAAAAGTGCCATTTAGCAAAGCATTAATGACCACCTAAGCTCCGTTAGATATTATTTTAATCTAACTGGAAAGGCAATAGATACGGAATCTCCTCAAAGCGCACACGAAATGCGCTACAAAGTCCAACATGTCGGGGAAAAATACGTCTAAATTAACATTAATCATGTGATGATCACTTCTGACCAGCAGATGTCACTATTGTGCACTGTTTAAAAGCGTTTGAGTAGTTGACAGTTTTTCAACGCAACCCTGAAGGTTTTAGAAATCTTCGTTTGCCTCACTATTAAAAACGTTATTTAAAGTTTACCTCTCAGGGACGCCAAGAGTAGAACAACATACATTTGTTAATTCACCTGAATAACGCATTTCTGAAAAATCCACTTTAAGATAATTACATTTTAGTGGTCAGTGCATTCAGCCGCCCTCTTTTTGTCATGGTGAGAAGCTGCTCCATCGCCAGTATCAAAAAGACTACTCGTTAAAGTATCTGTTTGTGGTGACATACCAGGGTTGGGCTCAGTTACATCCCAGTCAAGTCAGAAAGTAAACCACATACCAATTACAAATTGGTTGTTTGAGCAACAAATATGAATCGTCCTCCACAATACTCTTTGAAACATTTATTTTATAAAGGGGTCCCCCACAGCTGCGCTGTAAAATGCACTCCAATAACCATGTTCACCATGTTCATTTTTTTGTGTAGCTTTGACAACGCCCAAGTGGAGAGAAGAATGACACTGCAGTGACCAGGGGGGCGGCCAGAGCTGGGGGGCGGCGGCCAGATCGAGGCTGGCGGGCCGAGGCTAGTAATGAACACATCTCCCGGAAGGGGAGGCCAGCCCACACACACAGCATCCAGCGATGAAGAGCACTTTGTCTCATCGGCCAGAAGGGGGAGACGCAGAGCACAGAGCGTCACTATCCAGGCAGGCCCCAGCAGCAGTAGAAGCACAGCTCCCTATCCGTGGATGTGCTCGTAGCGCGCACACACACACACACACACTCACACACAGACGCGCACGCATGTTTTTATATGTGGCGTGCGAGTGCACATGAAGCGACATCCGCTATCCTCCTCTTTCTCTCCTATCCTCCAATCCTCCTCCAGCGCTTCTTCTATCCTGCCGGCTGCCCGATTTCCCCCTCTCCACCAGGGAGGGAGGGGTGTTCACGGTAAGCATCACCGTCCTGCTCTCCTGCCTTCTTCATCTTTCAGAAAACGCTGCTCCAAAAATGGGCTGTCTCTTCCTCTCCTATCCACCTTCTGCTACTTTTTCATTCTCTCGCTGCATCTGGTATTTCAGAGTTAGCGGGCGCCGCTGGGTGCAGGGGCTAGAGACACTGGGGTTCCATGCTGGCACTCTCCCATCTTTATCCTATTTTCAGTTAGATGTATGTAGAGAGAGAGATAGGAGGGAGGGAGAGAGAGCGTGGGAGAGAGATAGAGCTGAGAGCTATGACAGGGGATGCTGTAGCCGAGGCACAGCTAGCTTTACGGTGGAGAGACTAGCAGAACAGACATGCACCAGTCTGATCTGGGTTTGTTTTAAGGGCGCATAGCCCGCTTCTAAAAGCAGAACATGGGCATTTTAGCACAGTGGCCCGGCTAAGGCAGTCGGGGGAGCAGACTGACTGCGTTCACGTCAAAAACTGGATAATGGTTTTAAGGTTGGTCCAGCGCTGCCTCTACGCTGGTTTTTATTTCCTGTTTGGCTGAGGTAGAGAGGATGTCAGAGGATGCTACTGGGTGGAGTGGTTGCATAGCGGATGGTGTCTCTGTCGATGTTGTGTCTCTCGTTTGCTTGTTGCTCTGCAGTGTAATTGCATGAACTGGTTAACACTGATGTGGGCCTGGTTGCGTCAGTTGAATCGACTAGTTGGTAGAAGTGGCGGTGGTTATCTCCACGCAAAACAACATGGACCCAGCCGGCCAGAGACGCGCGCCTTGTCACCACAGCCAATGCCAGCCAGAGCATGATGTAATTGTTTCACCATGTGGCAAGATCAAGGCTGCCTGCGGAATGACTGAGGAGTCTGTGCCGGACGCAATGTATTCCAACGCTGCCGTGTGCAGGAAAACACAACAGGATGCTGGCATGTTCCTGTGTGTTAAAGACATTGACAGCTGCTGGGTCTCTGTAGGGTCCCCGATATCTCTAGAGTTAGGGTTTCATGTCATATCAGCTTGTGATGCTCGTATCAACGTACTTCACCCACTTTTGGGGTGAATGGTGGGGGGGGGGTCGGGATGGAGTGGGGATACCTTGCTCGCTGTCACATTCAGCGCTATGAAGAGAAGTCTGGACTGGGTTAGTAACTGATGCTTTGTTACACCACACTTTCAGAAGGATGTCCATAACTTAATCGGAGTGTTTTGTAAGACCTCTGGCGAGGCATTGGTGTTTGTGTCCATATTGACCCTCCCGAAAGGTACATTTCACAAACATTACAGATGTACCCCGTTTTATTGGTTCATTTTGGTGACGGAAACCAAATAACAAACATTGGAAATGTAATGAGCAATAGTATTGTCTTTATTGAAATATTACATTTTCATAATATTTCTGTGCCTTCCTGCAGAATAATCTGTACATTTCCTTTTGTGTAGGGATTCGTATTATTGTTTAATTTCACCTCAATATCTAATGGTGCCCTGGGAATTAACTGTGTCTGGGAACAATGTTAGGGTCATTAGATTTAAAATATATAAGTTAATCATTTCTATCTAAAATCCAGGTCTGACTAGGCCTAGCTACTGCTAGGCAATAAATAAAGTCAATAGTACTAAATCAGTGAATGCAAGCTACATATTTATTTTCAGTACCCTGGGCGAAGTAAAAAAATAAATCAAAAGTAGCTGCAAAGTGCGTAGTTATTCTATAAAGTAAAGTATTTGCAGCTCACAGCATATGTTTTTTCCTCGCACATTGTTTCTCTGCACATGACAATCAAGAGTCATTAAGATGTCCTGGAACATCAGCGGGTTGTGTCTCCATGCCCTGTTTTCTGAAGCTGAAGGGTTTCTATATTGCTGTTTCTCCTGCAACAACTCATGCCGTCATCAAGTTAACTGTACAATGACGGCTTTATTAGAGGGACTGACAGGACATCCACATCCACTGTATAAATCCGTGTCCCTGTAATAAAGTTTTGGTTGAGTGACTCTAGGTCCTTACGCTGTCATTCCTTCTTTCTTACAAATGCATTATACATTCAGTGTGAATTAAATATTGTACAATTTTCAACATTCCTCATGAAACATTGAATTTGTCACTGTCCAGGTTTATAGTGGACTTGACATGGGGTTGGTCTGTTTTGCGATTGATTTGTCACCTGTCAGTAAGACAGTGGACTTATTTTTGTTGCAATTACACAGATCGGGACGAAAAACGACTTTCGACAGGCATATAGGAACAGAGGGCCACTTGGAGTCGTAGTTATTATAGGGATTTGAACCAGATGTGCTTAATGGGATGAACAATACAAGTCCAAGTGTTACTGAGGATAAAACCGCAGGAACATGGAACCAAGCCTCTGTTCTGCATTGCTGAGGAACACGGAAAATATCACAAACCCTCGAGATGCCATATTGCGTTTCTAAACCAGATACCGACATCACCAAGTGATGTGATGTCATACCCATGGTTTACGGTCTCATATACCACGTTTTCAGCTAATCAGCATTCTGGTTTCGAATCATCCGGTTTCTAAATTATGCTGTAACGTGATTAATAGAAAATGAATCCATGCGTAATGCGAATCTGCCTGTCATTGACATTATGGATGCGGGCAGGCAGGCCATTAAGTTGTGTGCTTTCATTGTGTTGAACACAATGAACTGAGCTCAACACATCGGCATGAATTGCCCTGCAACAGAAGCATTTCACTGCTCTCTGCAGAAGTCTGACCAAGTCAGGGTTCAAACAGGTTGAATTCTCACTCGATTGGACTTGACTGACATAGTTGCCCAATTGTCCGAAGTGCTAAACCTGGCCTATTTGGAACTAACAGAGTATTGAAAAGATTTCCAAAACGTGTTGGATGCCAAGTTGTTCATTGGTCAATTAAGGCTCATGGAGGGTGTTCATATCTGCTCCCTGTGGAGGAGAGCAGTTTTTTATGTTGTCCGCAATAGTCAGGGCTATAACCATTCGTTGTTGAGGAACATCTGGGGAAGGTTATCAGAACCAAACATGGAAAGTTCCCCGGAGCACAGTGGGCTCCATCAATATTAAATGGAAGACGTTTGAAACACCTAGGACTCTTTCTTCCGGCCGAACTAAAGGGGCAAGAATGTCCTTGGTCAGGGATATGAACAAGAACGCAATGGCCACACTAACAGAGCTTCGGGGTTTCTCTGCAGAGATGTGAAAATGGGAAAACCTGCAAGAAGGATAACCATCTCTGCAGCACTCCATCAGTCAGATTTTTATTGTAGTGGGTAAATTAAAGACACCCCTGAGTAAATTGCATATGACATTGAAAAGATTCAGTTGCCCAAAATAAATCTATCAAGCCTGAATGCCAATCGCTATGTTTTGGGAAGACAAGGTATTGCTTATTTTGTGTCCTTTGATCATTCTTAAGATGATCTAGAACTTGATTAGTCATCTTGTGGCAAATGTAATGGATTTGATGTGATTTAAAAAGGCCCTCCTGTCTATGTAAGGTCCAACACTTGCATTATCAGTGCAAATTAGAGCAAAACCCAAACAATTCCACATAGATTTTGAAGATAATTACTCAGCCTTCATGTGAGAGTGGCTAGCTGGAAGCCTGTCCTGAGTGAAAGGCATATGATATGCTGCATGAGAGCATGATGAAAAAGCTTATCAGGGTTGATTAAGACCAAAATCAAAATATCAGCACTGTGCATGGTGATAACATGCTACCATTCATTACCTGGCTAATTCCAACATTTCTATGCAAATTGAAGCATAGTGGTGGGAGCATCATGCTATGTGGCTACTTCTCAGCGACAGGGACGGGTAGACTGGTAGACTGGCCAGTTGAAGCCTTCAAGGGTTGTACTACATTATGTTCCAAGTCAACATCCGAATCCAATAGCCTGTTGTCTTATGTTACGGTCCTCAAAGTCCTTTTTCTCTTAGTTTCAGTCAGATAATAGCCTGTACCAACTGGGATATTTAATTTGGTTTAGTTCAGTTACGAATTGCTTTTATTCTTTGCTGCCAGGGTATTATGCTTCCAACTGCTTCTGTAGTCAAGATGTGTAATTATAGCTGGTACAGAAACATTTTATTGAATAAAATGCTCCTACAGAATCCCATTGAGATATTCCCATCAAGGGAAAGCTCATCCAAACACACAAACAACACATAACAATACTGCCTTGCGTAGAGAAATCACCTACATTAATTACTTAAAATCTGCATATCTGTCTTAATTCCCAGCGTGAGAAATTGGATATATTTGTCTCACAGGTAACGGTATATATATATATAGAAAACAAGATAAAATCCCCCCCAAATAAAAGCTAGCAGTGCGCTTGGAACTATTGTATCTGTGGAAATGTAAACACCCCTTTTGTACATAGTCTCTACGTCCCAAACGGCGTCCTATTGAGCGCACACTCATTTTAACTGGTGCCCTGGATGGAGAATTGAGAATGGTGAGTGCAGTGTGGTTTGTGACAGAGCCACGGTTGTTAGTGTGCAGCTCGTGCCACTCCTCCTCCTCCTCCTCTCCTGTTCTGCCAGAGGTCGGGGTTTGAACGGGAAAAGTCACATCTGTTATGTGGACATGATTATAGCTGCTCTGGCCTGGTGGCCAATAAAGACAGGGGTGGTGGTGGTGCACTGACCTGGACACAGTCTTTCTGAGACGGCACGCTTTTCCTACTGGTTGGAGCACTGCTTTAAACATAGGGCTATCATAAATTTGTGTACGCTACGTAGGACACTAGAGTGTCATTTGTGATGCGTGCACAATCTGTCGTAGAAACAGCAGAAGGAATCCACAGTGGTACAGCTCGGGTTTGGAACACTGGAATGTACTGGAATGTCTAACTGTACTGCACAGTCAAAAAGCTAGCTAGTATTCTTTCCAATGTCGGACAAAAATGTATTCTCTTTAGGAATATGTAGGTCCTAGCTTTTCATGGACAATACGGACGCCATGTCTAAATTTGATCTTCCTATTGTTTGCGAACGAAACCTGTACTCAATCAAAATATTAAAATGGATGAATTTTTAGAATGTCAGTTCTTTTACAATATGATTTAAAGACTTATCAACCCCTTTAAAGAATGTCAATTACTTAGAATCCACAAAATAGTTAACATTTCTGCTCTGCTGCAGGACTGTATTGCAACCGTGTGAAGCTGGCTCCAGTTAAACTATCTGCACATTTATTCATCATTTGCCATTCATTGTGTCACTAAAGGTTGTGCTTTCAGATCTTAGTTTTTGAATGTCACTAAAGTGCTCTTCTGTTGTGGTGCGAGAGATATTCCTAGTCGTTTTGTGGTAGAGAGAGAGGTCATTACTCAGTGTGGCCTATAAACCGTAGCTATACAATATCACAGTTGCAGTGTTAGTCTTGGAGGTTCGCAGATAATTTCTCACTGGCCACGGCCGGGTTTTCTCCTCTGAATAAAGTGAATAAGACTGCCTCTCCCTCTTTCCTCCGGCCCCTTCTCTCATCTCTTGCTCTCTTTTCTTCTCCCGCCATTCCTTTTTTCTTTCCAGTCCCTCTACCCTCTCAATCTCGCGTTCTCTCCCTGCCTCGCTCGTCTGTTCCTGTGTTGTCAGTGTAATGGATGAGTGCTTATAATGGCTGTTTTCCTAGAAGATGAACCAGAGAAAAGTGTGGGCAATGCTGACGTCCTCTGTTAGCTTGTTAACTGTTTGATGTCTTTACATGTTGATCTGGTGAAATAACGTGAGCAACCCTGCCACTGAGGTAACAGAAAAATGGCAAACCTGTCATAAATATTTCCCAGACATTTTTTTGTGATGATGTGAATTTTTTAAGATGCCTCCAATATTCTATATATCAGAGGTTCTGTCTAATGAACAAGTCCTGTATATTCAGAACATTTGAAAGAAATTGCAACTCTTTCTCTCTTTCCTAATTCCTTCGGTCAGGTCTGGACTGGTTAATGTGTAATTCAGATAGCGTGCTGGTCAAGGAGACAGAGAGAAGAAAGCGTGAGAGAGCGGGAAGAGAGAGGCGAGAGCGAGAGAGTGCGAGAAAGTTGTTGCTCGGGAAACGTGTGACTGTATTGGATTTCTGATGCCAACCTAGAACAAAGTGCCTGTGTTTCATTTAGCGTTCATTTACTAGGGGCTGTTTCGCCTATCAAACATAAGAGACAGAGAAAATGAAAAGCCTGTGGATTATAGATACAGCTGAGACAACAAACATAGAAATGAATATATTAGCAGTGGAGAGGTTCAATCACATATGTACTCTAAGTGGATAAAGCGGATCAGTGAATTGTAGTCATGTTATATCATCGATTGGTGGGACAGGTAGCTCTTACCAATTTAATGCTCAGAACACAAGCGAATCCCAAGCTGGCAAGGTGAAACATATATTGTTCTGTCCCTGAGCAAAGAGTTAATCCTAATTGTAAATGGGATATTTCCCAGGCAACTTATCTGATAAAATATATATTTTTAAATCTGCATTAGTGTAACTGCTGAATTCTAACCATTGGAGTGGCAGCTACAACCCAGTAAAAGGCACAGATGTTTGAATACGCTCGAATTGGAAAGGCATGTGAATATTATGTGCCTGGTGAAACCAACCTGGTCTAATGTGAGCTCACATTGCCTTTCAGTTCACAGTGAGCACAGCGGAGTTTGTCCAGGTTAAAAGGTTATTACGAGAAGGAGGGTGACAATGAGAAGAGGATTAGAGGCTTGGGCATTGACACAATGTTGGATAAGGCTTTGAAAGGCTCCTCCCCTCTCTTCCTGATGTTCAGTGTGCAGTGCTCAGGTATATAAGACAGCGTAGCAAACCAACGTTTTTGTCCAGCTAACGACATGAGCGACCCTCCTAATGTTCTTCACTGACATGTTTCTTTTTTCGGTGTTGTTCTTCCAGTGGGCCAGAGGATGCAGCTGAAGACCATTGGCTGACCGAAGGCCCAAGACGCTAGTCGGTTCTCAAGTGGTTACCTGGTTCCGCCAAGGGGGGCGGGGTGCTTGGGCCCTTGGCGCTTTACCTCAGCCGCCTCCGGGGCCTTACCATGTCCAAGAAGGGGCCCGGGGGGACCGGGACTGGGGGCCGAAGCAAGATGGAGAGGTCCGACACGCTGAACGCTCTGCAGGCGGCCAATGAAGAGCTGAGGGCCAAACTCACAGACATCCAGATAGAACTACAGCAAGAGAAAAGCAAGGTGGGAACTGTACATGATTTTAATGGCACTGATTTAGCTGAAAACAGCTCTGCAGAGGGAATGTTTTACAGTATGTCCCAGGTACATGTGGTTGTCTCAACCTACAGAGATGCGTTTCCCGTAACTCTGACACTTGATGGCTCCATTAAAACAAGTTCATTCTGCTAAAGAAGTGTTACTACACAGCAGCTAGCAAGCCGTTGTGGTGTGAATTGGCTGTCTCAGGCTAGACTGGATGCTTTGTTTTGACGATCAAGACGTCAGAAACATAATCTCTATTCAGAGCCGCGCCTCACAGTATTTTTATTCCTTCAAATCAAACAAAGACGAATCCTTCAAGGCCACTCCCACTTAGGTCAACTTTGAAAAGCTGTTCTGTCAGGCTCACTTAAGCTTTACGGAATATCCTGTACACAAAGTTCTCTGAACTGTAGACAGTCACGTCTTTGTGACCGTTCTTGCCATGGCTTAGTTGGGCTCAATACATACTTTTGTCTATGATGTCGTCCCAATTGGAACCCTCTTGCCTGGAATACCGCAAACTTCCGACCACAGAGTCTCTGAGAATTGACCCTTTGCAGATGAGGCTAGGCTGTGGGCCGGGCCTAATGGTGTGCCCAGAGGGCACAGCTGACATGTCCCTTTTTCATTGGCCGTAAGTGTTGACTGAGAGCCTAAGGCAAGACTGGGGCCATGACTGACTTGTCCATGTCATTGGCTGTGTGTGAAGGCTGTGTCCGTGGGTTGGACTGGTAGCTCAGAGCTGGAGCTAAGAAGGGAGATGCGCTCTTTCGACTGGCTGAGGCTCAAACTAACTGAGGCTATTGTGAGACAGAGGGTTCGTCCTAAATGGAAACCTTAACTGTATACATTTAGTGCACTACGTTTGTCCAGAGCCCGATGGAGGATTTATTACTCCCTATGTGGATTTCCAGCATGCGCCCTTGTGATCCCATGGGATGTTCAGAGTTACAGGCAATTATGAATTCAATTCCAAGGGAAGCACGTCCATGTCGCTCGGTCCCAAATGGCACGTCGTACTACTGCAGAAAATAAGACGCCATTATGGCCGCGGAATGAGCAGCGGACGGGTGGTTCTGTGAAGAGGAGTCTGGTGCTGAAAGGCAGATGAGATACCTGTGAATGTGGGAGTAAAACGGTGACCAATGAGAGCACTCTGTGATGTTCCCGTGCACCAATCACCTTGCAGTATACAGGGCTGTCTTTTACTGGGCTGGTTGGGTGTTTGGTAGACATTTGATAACTTGGGTGGTCTTGTGTGTGTGTGTGTGTGTTTACCTTGTAATGACACGGTTTTATTACACCGATTATGTGTCCCTGGTTCTAGTCCCAAGAAACTGTGGAAGAGACTTTTTTTGGGTCCTCCATCTCGTTATGCTGTATACGATGAGGGACGCCACTTCTGTAACATTTTCTGGGATAGGAAGTCATTGTGAGATTTTAATGATCTTTTACATGTTGAATATGCCTGATTGATCACTGGTCTAAATGGAAACATGTGTTCTCCACGCGTCCTGTGGGGATTTTAAAAGGGTAAAAATACAGCCAGGAACGTTCTCAATACTGTCTTTATTCCAGATCTGATTGTCAGATTATTACATCGACTGAAAACAGGATTGGCCTGCGGAGACGTCTCCGTGCGGCGTCTCCGTGCGGCGTCTCCGTGCGGCGTCTCCGTGCGGCGTCTCCGTGCGGCGTCTCCGTGCGGCGTCTCCGTGCGACGTCTCCGTGCGGCGTCTCCGTGCGGCGTCTCCGTGCGACGTCTCCGTGTGGTGAGCAAGCCTCGCCCGGGGCCAGTGCTTCTCACGCAGTGATCCCGCGTCGGCCCTAATCGCCGGGTCAGATTTGTGTCTGTGAGGAGGGCAGCACAGCAGAATGGATCCGCCAGCCCGTCCTGCTGCTGTGCTCCACAGATGTGCTCTGCAGCTCCGCGCCCCGCCTACCACATGGCCACCGCTAATCTCAAAGGCAGCATTGTGAATTCTGCCGGCGTCAGACACTGCTGCCTGTATGTCTGTGGAGGCGAGGGCCCCCGCGGTTCTCGTCCACCAGCAATGCCCGCTGCTTGGCACGTGTGGCACTGCCAACGCGGGCCCATTCAGATGGTTGTTTTTAACCTGGTCCAACGTGTTCCGTGGCGCCCCGTTGGTCTGCATTCATTGTACACCTTTAGAATAACTAAGTAGTATTACTTATTAGGTATCAGTAACTAGTAGTATTTGTCATAATACACATAATTATGTGCAGACCCTTACCAGTCTCTGTTTACCTTTCGGTGATGGGATACTTCCCCTCAGCGGAGACTTCCCTCACACTGTCCTGTCTGTGGGCTCCACGGCCCGTGTGGTCTTTTGTCGTTCTTCGTAATTAATATTACAGACGACTGGATCACGGTAGGATTCAGACGGGTGCGTGGAGGGGATGTCGTGTCCTCCGGCTATCAAGCAGCGCCGAACCAACCCTGTCCCAGAGCCCATGCACTGCTTCTCCCTGTTGGTTGGCCAGACGGTAATGTCTCACCAGGCCATGACGACAGCTGATCTGTAATCCCATTTAAAATGGATGCCTCTCTATCTCTGGCTCTTTTTGTTTCTCTCTTTCCATTGGTCTTTGATTTATGAGGGTTTTTTCAGTTTTTCCTACTAGGTTAGCTTTGATGTCAGGAAAATGCTTGTTGTCTGCCTCACCGCCCGTCTGTCTGTCCGTCTTTCTGTCTGACCGGTTGACTCATCGAGATATAATTTGTCTTGACTTTGATTCTGCCGAGGCTCTTACAGGGCTTGGAGGTCCAACCATCACTTATCATCCTCCATATTGACAGGCTACCTTTGTTCTAGCAGGTAAACACCCACTGAGACCACCGTCTCCTTTACAGTTCAACCCCACATCCTAACAAGCACAATCAGCAGCATAGAATCACACAGATAATATAAATGCACATACAAACATTCAAAACGCAATTATGAAACGAAACCAGATTCCCTCGTACAGAGGTCCTCGATCAACAATCTGAGGCAAATAGTATATAGACAACATATCAAAAGGCCTTCCAGAAAGAAAGACTTGAGACCAGGGAGAAAACTGAGGAGGCAGTCCAATCTTTAGACCAATACAGACACACAGATTAGTGACCCGAGTTATATGTGCCAGTGGGTTTAATTGGTTGTATTTTTAGGTCAGCCGTGGAGAAAATAAGTCCCTGGCTCATCTGTTGTTTCTTCTGGTCATGCATTCCACACACGGGATGAGCTGTAGTGGCACATTAGAGGCAGGGTTTTTTTCACGCCAGGGGGCTTGTCCTGTCAGATAGAGTTAAAGTGGTGGAAGATACTCAATTTGACCCCAGATGAAACGTTGTAGGCCACCAGGGTGCCACTGACATGTGGGAACTGTGTTTCATGACCTAACCTGAACTACAGCTTGGAATGGCCCCTAATTCAGAGCGACGGCATTTGGAAGACGGTTCCGTGGTCCGCTGTCTCCGCGGTCATCGCTGTAACCCATTCACTCCATGTCAGTGTTGTTCAAGGAACACCCAACGTTCCCGTCAGACAAATGAATTCTGAGTGGCTCCAAGGCCATGGGTGGGCTGCGATGGTGGCATTGTGTCTCTGTGTGCAGACGGGCATTCGCTGGTGTGTGGGTGTCTGAACTTGTGCCTCGCCCTGTCATGTTGAGAGAAAGCTGGACATACGGGCTGAGGTCTGTCTGTCCAATTTGTCTGATGGATGGCGCAGGCTCACATTTTAAGACTTGTGCTCTGATTCTCTATTTCTTTCTCTCTCTCCAGGTCAGCCGCCTGGAACGAGAGAAGAGCCAGGAGGTGAGACACGAGCAGCACAAGTCCACGGTGCTGGTGACAGACCTGAAGGCCAAGCTCCACGAGGAGAAGACCAAGGAGCTGCACGGCCTCCGGGAGACGCTGCTGCGTACCCACGAGCTGGAGCTGATGAGGGTCATCAAGATCAAGGACGGGGAGATCCAGAGGCTACAGGCGCTGGTCAATGCCCTGAGAGACGGATCCACAGACAAGGTACCGAGCACATACACCCAGAAACACACATCAGGAGGCTGGGAGAAGCGGCCGTTAATGGGTTGGTGGGCAGACAGAACTGTTTAGGAATGTTCTGCTAACTTACCGGCCTTGGACTTGAACCAACAACCCTCTGACCTCTCCTCTCTCCCGGCCAGGTGAAGACGGCTCTGTTTGCGGAGGCGCGGGAGGAGGCGAGGCGTGGGTTCGAGGGGGAGCGGAGCAGACTGCAGCAGGAGATCTACGAGCTGAAAGGTGTGAAGAGGCAGATGGAGGAGGCTCTGAACATGGCCGTGCAGGCGGACAAGACCAAGGCGGCGGAGATACGCTCTGTCTACCACCTCCACCAGGAGGAGATCACCCGCATCAAGAGGGAGTGTGAGAGGGAGATACGCAGACTGGTGAGGGGGACATCCTACTAGGCATCACATACACAAATGTAGGCACACGCACACAAACGTGCACGTGCAGGCGTACACGCACTCGTTACAGCTTTATCAACTGGGCTCACGATTTGCAGCACCGCAACTTCTGAGTCAGAGTGCCGTGTGTAATGGAGGGTGGATGAATGTGTGGCATTTAATGGCCTTTTAAAGGAGCCGTCCACAGTTTTAATCATCTTTAATGGGCGCTGGTAAGTAGAGATCCGTTTACCTGTGAGGACATCTCCGAGGCTCCTTGTTCCCATTAATGTGTCAGCAAGTGTCTGAGACAGACTGCCAAATCGCGCCCTATTCCCTACATAGTGCGCAATGTTTTCAGCTTAAGCCCTATGAATGTAGTGTACCATTTGGGATGAATTGCTTTTGTGTCAGACTGACCGAGTATCGAGTCCCAGCCTATACCTTCGCTGAGCTGGTGGTCCAGCTACCAGCTGCTCTTATCTCCCCATAGTTTGGTTCACTCGTCTACATCTGTGACAAGCTGATATGTCCGCTTCTGCATAGCAATAACCTTGCACTGTCCTACGGGAGAGAACACTGGGTGGCAAAACCAATCAGAGATTACTTTGTTTCAGTGGGGGATGTTTTTAATATCCTAAGGGAAATCTGTGCTTGCATTTAAAGTACGGGTGGTCCCAGTACTCGAACCCGCCATCTTGGCATGGCAAGTGACATGCTAAACAAGGTATGGGAATGTAGCATAGCTCTAGCTAGCACGTTTGCAATGACTGGGAGAGAATGGTAGTAGGACCAAATTTCCAGCATCAAATGGAAAAGCCAACATGGAAGCACTGTGTTGAAATATTCAGCGGTTTGACGGTCATTCTATTCATTTACACTGCCGTTAATAATTTGGGGTCATGTAGAAATGTCCATTGTTTAGAGAAATAAAACAATGTCCATTAAAACAGCATTCAATTGATCAGAAATACAGTGTAGACATTGTTAATGTTGTCAATGACCATTGTAGCTGTAAAAAGCTGATTTTTAAGGGAATATCTGCATAGGCGTATAAAGGCCCATTATCAGCAACCATTACTCCTGTGTTCCAATGGCACTTTGTGTTTACTAATCCAAGTTTATCATTTAAAAGCCAATTGATCATTAGAAACCCCTTTTGCAATTATGTTAACACAGCTGAAAACTGTTCAGGTCATTAAAGAAGCAATAAAACTGGCCTTCTTTAGACTAGACAGGAGCTTCAGCGATTGTGGGTTTGATTACAGGCTCAAAGTGTCCAGAAAAAAATGTATTTTCTCTGAAACTCGTCAGTCTATTCTAGTTCTGAGAAATGCACACTATACCAGGCAAGAAATAGCCAAAAAAACTGAAGACCTCGTACAAAGCTGTACTCGTTTCACATATGTTTTCATGGAAAACAAGAACATTTCTAAGTGACCCTGAACTTTTGAATGGTAGTGTAGATGTTTTTAATGTCTACAGTCGGCTGGATTTTCTGCTAGCCGGTCATGTTTTCAATGCTAATCCCATAGTATCTGATGATTTGAATGCTTCTGCCTGGAACTGTTAAGCTGTCTTAACCTTTTTTGGTTTGTACCTTGGTGCCATGCTCTACAAAACTGAGCTACAGCAGGAAATGCTCTATCAGTGGAAACAGCATGTCCTTAGTTGGGTTATTATCTGGATCAACTCTGAGTGGTGGACTCAAATGAACACCTGCTGTGTTACAGCATCCCCTGTTGCAGTATATTACAATCATGTTTAGTGTGCCAGGGCCGGTGGTCATGTTTAGTGTGCCAGGGCCGGTTATCATGTTCAGTGTGCCAGGGCCAGTTGTCATGTTTAGTGTGCCAGGGCTGTTTGTGTTTTAACAGAGTTTCTTGTGTTGTTTTAGCTTTGTCGTACAACCCCTGTTTTCAAAAAGTTGGGACGCTAAGTTTAATGCAAATGAAAACACAATGCAATGATCTGCAAATAATGTATTGCTAAATTTAATTGAAAATAGTATACAGAGAACATATCAAATAGTTGACACTGAGAAATGTTATTGTTTGGGGAAAAATACATTTAATGTATTTAATGCCAGAAACACATTTAAAAACAGTTGGGACAGGGTCATGTTTGCTACTGTGTTGCATCTCTGCTTCTTTTCACGGTAGTAAGCGTTTGGGAAATGATGAGACCAATTGCCTTGAATGTGAAATGCCTTCCCATTCTTGCTTGACATAGAAGAATATCTGTTGAACAGTTGAGGGTCTCCTTCATCATATTTTATTTTACATGAAGCGCCAAATGTTTTCAGTGTGTGATATTTCTTGCGTGCAACAAGTCAGTTTGGCACCTGAACTCTTACTAAAGAGCCATGCTGTTGTAACATATGCAGAATGTGATTTGTCCTTCCCTAACAAAAACGTTGTGTGGATGGCAGCGTATGTTGCTCCAAAACCTGTATTTATTGTTCTGCATTAATGTTGCCTTCCAGGATGTGAAAGTCACCCATGCCATGTGCACTAATGCACCCCCATACCATCACAGATCTGCAAGTCACCTGTGCCATGTGCACATATGCACCCCCATACCATCACAGATCTGCAAGTCACCTGTGCCATGTGCACATATGCACCCCCATACCATCACAGATGCAGAGTTTTGAATGGTGTGCTGATAACAATGGTCCTTCTCCTCTTTACTCCGGTGGACACGGCGTCCATGATTACCAAAAACAATCTTACATTTTGATTTGTCACATCACAGGACAGTTTTCCACTTCAACTCAGTCCATCTTAAATGAGCTCTGGCCCAGAGAAGGCAGAGGCGGTTCTGGATCTTGTTTAAATTTGGTTTCTTCTTTGCATGGTTAAGTTTTAATTTGCATTTGTGGATGCAGCGACAGACTGTGTACACAGGTAATGGTTTTTGGATCTCAGTCTCAACATTTGATATGTTGTCTTTGTACTACAATCTATTGAATACAGGGTTTAACTGATTTGCACATCATAGCATTCTATTTTTATTTACATTATACGCAACGTCCCAACACTATTGGGACAATGCTATTTTGCATGATGTGTTGAATAATCTGCATTTCATTAGCGTTTTTTTAGCATTGTTATATTAGCTACGTTGTATTAGCTGTGCTGACTGATTTCTAATGCATTAGCTTTGTTGTGTATCGGCTGTGTTATGTGTTGTATTAGTTATCTTGTACTAGCTGTGTTTTATTAGCTGTGTTCCACTGCAAAGATGTTATTGATCCGCAGGTTCATGTTCCATCCTGTATCTGCTTAAAACATCACAAAATAAACAAACACAACGTTTTCATACAATCAGGTTCGGCACACAGTATTCAAGGGCATAGCAAGGTGAATGCTGAAGATATGTGTTTGTACTCTGATGTTAATTTGGTGAAACACTTTGAGCTAGCTGCCATCGAGGAGTTAAAAGGGGGGAAGGGAGAGGGGGGCTCCGGGGAAACGACTGTGACATCACCACAGCCTGGAGGATGAAAGGATATGGAAATAAGCAATTAAAGCAGAATAGATTGACTCGAAGACAGAAATGTTGGATGGACGCCGCTCATTGCCCCCAACCACGTGCTTTGTTATGAATTGCGTGAAAAATGGGCCCTGTTCGGTATTAACTTTTGGGCCTGCATAGGGTACCTGTGCCTGCATGGGTTAGCAGCATGCTCTATTACCACACACTGCCAGCTAGCTAGCTACTATAGCAACGTTTATTGAAAAATACTTCTACGGTTTCAGTTACTTGGATAAACATGGTCCTTCCTGCAGTTTCCTGAAAAGTGTCTGCTTTGGGTGAAATGAGGTTTAAATCTGACAAATGTAATATGTACACTCAAGTTTTGAGAATGCAAAACCAGTTCTGTTACTAACCGTGTCGTTTGCTGTCCGTGCTAAAATAGTATTGCATTACAGAAAGAGAGAACTGTGACCTATTAAGGTCATTTGAATGGAGGAAGGGGAACCTCGATTTGTAGCGAAAGCGAACAAGCGAAAAAAGAAAGCTATTTTGTGCCCTCAAATGCAGTTACCCTCAGGGAGGTATAAGGCCTACTGGAGTGGGCATTAAGCCGGAAATAGACGCCTAAAAGCCCTCGTATTCTTCTGCGGCATGGCTCTCAGTATTCTGTGACTGAATAGAAAATAAATATATTTTTTAAAGGTATGGGGATAGAGTAACGTTTTGGGTAATTTGCATGGTTCCTTTTCATGGTAGCCAGGTTGAGGAGCAAAAGCAGTGATTTCCCCTCGGCGTGAAGGGGCAAATGAGTTTCTGAACCGGCCCACCGGCCTAGTCAGCAGTACATGACCCCTGTTAGGGGGCGGTCATTAGCGGGCACTCTGGGTAGAGGATGGCATTGGGCGGACTGTCAGGGCCCTGCCGAATTTGTGCCCATAATTATACATTCCAATATCCTCACCTTATGTTATGTCATCCGGCAATAATTCAACACAAGATCCTGTTTGCATTGCTGTAGTCTGTCAGGTACAGAAAGGAACTTCTAACCCGTTTGTATCACCAATCACTAAACTCCGTCTCGCTCAATATACAAGAACATGTATGAATAAAAAAAACTCTGCAGCACGTGCACAGATATTAGGTTGTATTTTGCAAATGATGACTGACTTATGGCCAACTGTGTTTCAATCAGATGCTGCCTGCCAGCATCTTGTCTGTACTGTATGGGACTTCGTTTGGCATCAAGTACACCTGTGAGGTTTGTTTTCTGTTGTTCAGTTTGAAATGGGCTTGTTTGAGGATTTCGATATTGAAGAAACTCTGTTAATCTTGCTGCGTAGTGTTTCTATTGTAACGCGGACGTCATGAGGACAGACTACAAGATCATTGTTTGTTAGGGGATCTTAATGAATGCTAAGGCCCGAATTAGCATCATGACAATAGATTATGCCCAGTTAGAGGCATGCGATCGCAGATGTAACACACTCATACAGCAGAGGTTGTAATAGGATTAGTTCCACTGATTGGTTTAGACGGGCAGACGAGGCCCTAGTCACAGACCAAAGAGCCGTGGGTGAGGAGCAGAGCAGCTGTGTCTGGGTATGACGATATCTGTCTGGCTGAGGACCGTAAACACAACTGTTTTCACGACCGGCATTCCAGTGATCTGTCCTGTTCTTTGTGCGCATGTCTCCCTGGATTTGAAAGGAAATAACTGGTAAAATAATCCAATGTTTTGACATGCTTGTGAGACTGGCAGGGGGACAGTGGGGGGAGAAGAAGAACAATTTAAAATCAGAATCTGTTTTATTCATTAGGCACTTTATGACAGACCCAGATTTTTACTTGGTGATTTTACTAGGGCTCCTAGTGGTATACCACAGAATACAGAACATCTATGTAAAGTTGCCTCATATTTATATAGAATTGTTTGTTGACATATGGGTTAAGATGAGCCATCAGTATGTCTGGGTACATCTGCAAGCAGGGAGACCGGGTATATTGTTGGTTACCGGTTAACCGTTTGGTGGTGGCTGTGTGTTGTTGGCTTGAGGCCACAGAGCAGGGAAATAAACCGTTCAGGCTGCAGGATTATTTTGGTCTTGACGAGCCTCTTCTGCCCTCTGTCTCTCTGCCTGCGATGTTGGAGTGTGTCACTACTCCAACATCTCATCGTCGCCTTCTCTCTTGAGGAAAAAATTATACGTGTGAAAGTACAGTTGTTTGATGCGAAGGTAAGAAATACAAGGAGAACACACAAAAGAAAGTGTCTACTACACTTGTGAATCTGGAAATTGTGTGTGATGAGCCGCCCCAAACATCCAGCTTGGGTGTCAGCTGCTTGGACAGAATCTATCTTGCACGATACCCAGTGATTGAAGCCAGCTGACAGAATGCCAGACTCCCACAGTTGTTTCACCACACTGCCCAGCTGAATGGGTGCCCTGCTGGGCTTCTACAGGTCACTGGGATTTCTGAACATCAGCGAGGTTTTTGCATTATCCACAAGTCCGTCTTGACATTTTGGAGTGGCGGGCCCTTTTGGTAGATCCCTTTTGGTAGCTCTTATGCTCTGTCAGCCAACAGATCAGCGCTCAGCAGTGTCAGAGCTGAGAAGAGTGGCTGGCCAGTTGGGGACATCACATTGACATGGATGTCGCAGCGGTCTCTCTTCGCCCCAACTCACGCTACAGCGCTTGCTGTGTTTCCCACTTGTAATTTCGACTTGGAGGTCAAGTGAAATTTCCCACTGGGAACAAGGTGCTTTCAATAACACAGAGGCACCTTATCATTAAAGCTTCTGTCTTGAACATCTACTGACAGGCGATTGAGAGAAATTTAACTAATGTATTTTGGGGTTTTCTGTAGTTCCTCTGACAACTATTTTCCTTTCTTTCACTTAGCCATTGGTATCCTCTCTCTAGTAAAATGCCAGGTTTTCCAGATTTCTATTAAATATTGCATATAGTTAATTGCAAGCAGTTTTCCTTCCAAACATGGGTATCCAGGTTTTCTACATTGGATTTGTGTGGGTGTATCTGAACAACATAAGTGTGTGATTAGATTAGATCCAACGTTATTGTCATTGAAGAAGTACAGTACTTGTTCTCTACAGTACTTGGACTACAGTGCAGTACAACGAAATGCAGTTTGGATATAACCAGAATTGCAAATAGAGGAGAGCAGAAAATTACATGTAATGTATGTACAAGTATTAAGTATAATGTATGTACAAGTATTAAGTAGAAATGTGGTCGTTTACCAGGTGTGGTGGCGTATGGCTCAGAAAAATTCCAGAATTTATTCCACACTCTTCTGCACTCTTTGATTTAGTAAAGGTCAGGTCAGTGTCCCAAATCGCACCCTGTTACCTATATAGTGCACAACTTTTGACTAGTGCAACGTGGGAAATAGGGTGTCAGTTAGCATGCAGAACAGTGCTGAAAAACATATTTCCATGCAGAAAGTGTGCAGGGAATGTTAAATTAAGGTTACTTCCTCTGAGTGGGGAAACTCAACATCAGGGGTGGCTGAATCACTGAATAGCTTAATGACATCACAGAGACGGAGCCAGTCCTGAGTGTGCTTGAGAGTCACTGAATAACATCACAGCTATAATGGCCTTTGAGGGGTTGAGAGGAGTGAGATTGAGTGGGCAGAGAGTCACATCATGAGCGGGGTGAGACAAGCGGAGCCCCAAGGAAAGAAGAGACGAGAACCGAGGAGAAAGCAGGTGAACTGATGCGGATCTCCGGTTCCCCACAGTGTGCCTCCCTCCAGGCTGACAACAGGGACTGTTCTCATGCCAGTTGTCATTCCCTCCGGAAGGTATCGCGGTTGTGGGCGTTCTGAGGAGAGGGACCAATCCGATACCTGCATATAGGAACGCCGACGTTGTGATTACTGTACTTTCACGCTTGGACGACTGTGGTCTGTGCTCCCCCCCCGCATGGAGTCACAGCGGAGGCCGACGGCCGACACCGACCTGGGCTGCTCTTTGGGCTCCGGAGACAATCTGTGGAAACCCTGAACGGCTGATTGCCTGCAGCGTTACCTGCTGCTGTGAGTAGATGTGTGACACGGCGGTGTGCTTTTCCTTCCTCTAAACGCAGTCACAGTGGACAGAGCAGAGCTTCAGAGAATTCATATCGTCCAGATTGCCTGTCGCAGATCCCACCCGAAAATGGTCTGGAATATACCATGTCTGTAGTACAATGGCACACGTCTGCCTAAATGGGAGACTGCTTTCCTGAGTGCAGTAAGTATGTGGTTATTTTTCTCCCTGGTTATTTGTTTCCCGTGCTGTGCAGTCAGCTCCTGACGTACTGCGTCCTCTGGCTGTGGGGCTGTTCTGGAATGTTCTGAACAGAGACATGCAGACCTACAGAGCAACAAGGACCTCTAGGTTTCTCAGGACATTGGTGGCAGCACATGAAGTCATTTCTGTTAGATTAATTTGTGGTGTTCTTGCTGAACTTGACATTAGACTATGTCTTGCAGCCAGGAAGATCTGGAACATTAGTTGACCGTTGATTAAATCTGAGGACTGGAGAATTTGGCTGGGTGTCTGACAGTTCTTCCAATGTTTAGTACATACAGGAATCAGGAAAGGAAGCTCCTGCTCAGTGATTGGCCAACCACTCCAGGCAGGGCTTGAGGCTGTCCTTGCCAACAGGTTTCCATGGTGATGTAGCCTAATGCGTGAGGCAGCTCAGCACTTGTTTGTGTGTGCATGCGTGTGGTTCTATGTGTATACGTGTGTGTGTGTGTGTGTGTGTGTGTGTGTGTGTATGTGTGTGTGCGCGGTGTGACAGGGCACCTCAGTGTGTTTCCGTGTGTGACTGCTTCCGCTCTCTGTTCTCCCTGTACTGTGCCCTGTAGATGGATGAGATTAAGGTAAAAGACAGAGCGTGCTGTGTGCTGGGGAAGGAGCTGGGGGTGCAGGCTGGACACACCCAGAGGCTCCAGCTGCAGAAGGAGGCGGTGGATGAACAGCTAGCCCAGATCAGGAGCAGGGAGTCAGGGGCAGGGGGACACCTCCACAGCCCCAAGCGGGACACTCCTTATGCCAGTGGTGCAGGAGACGCCCCGGAGAGCCTCGTAAGCAACCTCTCTCCCTGCATTCAACCTCCACTCCTGAGTTGCTTTTTAATGTTGGCTGGCTTTAGCTCCTCCTTTCTCACGCACTCTGGTTGCCTCTTTGCAAGTTCTTTCTTGAGCTGCTTTTATGATTTTAATTTTACTTTGTACACTTCTCTGAGCACATGCTTTAACTACTTTTAGCCAAGCACTGGCACTGCCCCTATTCTTTGTCTGTGCCAGCCATACTTATTTTTACTAATTCCTAATCACACATTAACAGTGGATGGCTTGCTTTTGATTTCCTACTGTCTGTGATGTCAACTGAAGCCTTGGCAACTGTGTCCTTTAATTTGTTCTGGTTTCTCCACAGTTTCCTCCCTCAGCTCTGTCGCTGCTTTATCCTTTCGACATGCAATACTAACCCGTGTGGATTTTAGCCTTCAAGCATTTCTTTGGCCAACACACAGTAACATCCCGCGTGCCCAATGCTTTGCTTTGATTTTCCTACAGCAGATGCTCTGTTAAAGACCAGGATATCTGATGGCAGGCGAACAAGATTCTCCTGATACAGGTCGACACATTGCATGTCTGAAACCTGAACTCACAAGGAAACTCTAGTAGTTTTGCCGTTCTCAGAGCTCTCATCCTCTGCATCACTGTCTGCCCAACCTCGCCGTAGCTGAGTAATGACAGGGACCTCAGAGTTTAAGCCAGGGCTGGTAAAGTGAATTCGCTCCAGAGGCCATACTCAGTCTTGAACAAGGTCCAGAAGATTTGCTTTTTTTTGTTGATCTTCTTTTGTTCTCTGTCTATCTTATTAACTTTACACGCTAACGGTTATTGAGCTGGCTGTCCCGAAGCCCATAGTGCAAAGGGTTTCCCTTTCTCTCCACTCCAAATGGATCCAGAACCTTGATTTGGACTCAACGGTGCCTTGGAAAGGGACTGGCACTACAGCTTCCTGCCTGTTACTAATGTCTCGTTTTAGAATTCCATTCCTGGGCTGCATTTCTCTTCCCCTGTGGCCCAGTAGATCGAAAAAGGATTGTTTCCCTCTACATGTTGCTGTGGGCCATGCTGATTTTCTAAAATTAAATTTGATTTGAAATGATTGTTTTGCCACTATACGGCGCCATCTGTGTTATATACTCTCATTCTGTTCAAACTACTGACTGAAGAGTCAAAACCTTGGAACGTTCAATTTAGATTATACTCATTTTGGTTAAATTTTATTCAGAAATGTACAGCATTTAAATGTTTATGGTAGAAGGATGTCTCTTGCACCAATGAATTAGACATTTGTGAAATGTTTTAATGGTTTCGGTCCATTCTCTCTTTGGGCCTTTAAAAACAACATCTCATACTTTATAGGATTCTCGAAGTGGATAGCAAAAACTGCAGATTTCCATTCACACATTTATTTTTATCTGGTTGTCTGTGCTCAACGGTTCGCTGTCTGTCTGTATTTTAAACATCAAACCCAACCTGTGTCCTTTTTTACCAATCCCTGGCCTATGACCTTCCTCTATAAGCACTTCACCTTTTCCGATTTCCTAAAAGGCTGCCTTCACTGCAAATCTGTTAGTGTTGGCTTCTCCCCTGTAGCCAAGCGCCACAACTGATTGGCATGGTCGGGGATTATTTGAATTGAAGTTAATCCAAGTCAACACCTGGAGAAAGAAGAGAACGATAGTTTGAAAAGTTAGCAACTCAAATCACTTCTTAGATTGTCTGCTTTCAATTTGAATTGACCCCAACACTGATGAGTAGCAAGCCAGGCTGAAATGTAGAAAACACCAGAGATTTTAGTCTGCTAAAATAATGCCTTACTTTTTAGGGCAGAACATGTATGTATGGCTTTTTTGCAGTTGACTTGTGTGCTCTGTAAGAGGGATTGTGTCCATGGAAAAAGTCCATGGAACTCATAAGATTCCCAGTGTATTGCAATACATAACTGAAAGTATCTGCATCAAGTGTTCACAGTAAAGTCAGTAGTGGTTTAGATGAGGTGTTTACAGCTAATGGCGCTATGTGGGTGGAGCCTTACGTACTGTGACAATTTAGCCAACGGCCAAGTGCTGGCCACAGTCATGGGACAAAGCAAGGTTTTATCTTGCATATTAAGCACTGACAAGAAATTTGATACACAACCCAAATGTTTTCTCTGAAGTTGGCGCCAGACCACCTGACATGAAAAAAGTGGGACTGATTGATTAAAAGCTTTAAATAATGGTTCAAATCTAGCTCAAGTGACATGATTGATTGTTCTTTCCTACAGGGGTGTGGGAATGGCGTTTGTGCATTATCTCCAGTTATCTGCAGTTGTTGTGTGTTTCAGGAACAGCAGCTGGATGAGAAGGACGCGAGGCGCTTCCAGCTGAAGATCGCAGAGCTGAGTGCAATCATCCGAAAACTGGAGGACCGCAACGCTCTTCTGTCAGAGGAACGAAACGAGCTGGTGAGACATTCTGACATCTTGTAATCTGGAGTATCTTGCTGCTACGGGTGTGATTGTGTGTTAACCCTTTACTGAAAGGTCGAGACTAAGATTTGAGAATGTTGATATCCTCATATGTTATGATAATGCATGCCATCAACAATTAATGTCACATTGTTGAGTGTTATTCTCTATGTTCGTATGCCAGAGCAAATGTTATCCTTTGCAGAAATGGTGATCCTAAAAAAATGCCCAAATTCAATAAAATGTCTACTGCACACCTCAAAGACCCCCACCTTCCACAGAAGAGAAACACATTTCCATCACAATCATCAATTAGCTAAGGCCAGGATACATGTTATGTCTACTTGTTGACATTATATGATCGCTATCTAAAGGTATCTGATAGGTGACAGGATCTCTACTGGTGACTGCGTTTTCCTTAGCGTGTTGCATCGTCTGAATTTGCTACCCATCAAAATAATTGCCAAAACAACGTTGACGCTCCTACTTCAAATGAAACGATTGATTCTTACGATAAAAAAGGTACTGGCTGTAGGGAGGGTTTGATCCACGTGAGCCCTACTTTGCTCTGCATTCATTCAGTATTTTAAAAGCAGCCTTAGATACATTCGAATAGGTCACATATGCACATCAAGGTTGAGGAATAAGGAACGTGCATTGGACATGATTTTGTTATTTTATAAATATTTTTCGAATTGTATTCGCTTACCCAAAATACACGTTTTAAAAACTACCTATGCAGCACCATCGCTACTACATAACTCGCGAAGGAGTGGGTGTCTGTTGTAACGTCGGCTCAATGGCTGTCTGTGTGAGACCGTACTCAGAGCGCATATAGAGGAACCAGTGTGGTAGACATGCAAAACACGGCTACAGCACTAGAAGCCAATAATTATTAACACATAACGTTGAGTTTATTATATGGAGAAGTCCGTTTGGGTAAGCTAGCCAGCTATTTGCTTAACTCACCGTTTTCTGCACTCGCAACCGTCGTTAGATGCCCCAGTCTGAATGTACGTAGCGTTTTGTAGAAAAAACATTTTAGTTGGTAACAATTAATCCCGTGAATATATTTAATCTTCCCTTAAATTAGTTGCATTGCTAACTCTGTATTAGGAGTAGGTCAATATTGATTCTGGGCTACCACTCCGTACGGCTGTTGATTGAAGAACGAAAAAACACGTGTGAAGGATAGTATGCCATAAAACGACTTGAAATAATTGTAAAATTATTTGAAATGTCAAGGTGCATTATCGTGTCTAAAAATTCGAGATTGGAATTGTAATATTATTATTCAACCAACCGTGTCTGTCGAAAGTCTCTCCGTCTTTGAAGCAAATGTACAACGTCATACAGTACATTTGTTAACATTATGGGTATTTTAGCTAATGCTCTTATCCATAGCGATTACCTTGATGAGTGCACGATGTTCTGACCTGGTTACCCATAGGAATCACACCCACAACATACAGCATGCAAGTGCCGTGTGCTACCAACTGACCGACATGCGTGTTATTGTATGGCATTTATATTTAATATATTGTACCTCGTTCTTACACCCAGCTTTGAGAGAAAAAAAGAGACAGATGTTAGGTATTACATTGAATCAGAGGTGTGTTGGACAAAAGCTTTTGTATTTTTACTCTCAGTTCATTCGCAAATAGACTATTATTTATTAATGCTTTTTTTTATATTGCGAAATAATGACTTTATTCATCTGCTAGTCATGAACAATACTGAATGCATGTTTTCATGTGTTTGTGTCTGTGTGTTTAGCTAAAGCGGCTGAGAGAAGCAGAGAGTCAGTTCATGCCCTTGCTGGATAAAAACAAGAGACTGTGCAGGAGGAATGAGGAGCTGGCCCATGCATTCAGACGTATGGAGAACAAACTACGCTTTGTCACACAGGAGAACATGGAAATGGTAAAAGTCGCACTGACTCTTGTCTTCCTCAGTGGACACAGTGTTTTTTGCACAGCTGCGTAAGCATTTTCTGATATTTCTGAACTTCTGAGGTACAAGAAAATCTACACATTGTCCAGTCCACAGTGTTCAGGTCTGTTAATGTGAGGGATCTCTTGTTGTGTTCTCACCATGGTGGTGGAACATTAATGGTCCAGTCTTTGGAACAATATCATTACATTAGCTAAGAGTTATATAGTTTAAGACACATTTTTCAGAGAGGCTCTTTCTTTGACATTTGGAACATCATACCTCGAGGTCAAGTCTCCTATTATCAGGTCTGACCCTGCAGATGCTAACATATTTATTTAGAAACTGGTTTAATGGCAATTTTTACCTTATTTTACCCTGGATTTTTCGCGGTTTACACAGTAAACAAGATCCGTAATCAAAGTATATTGTTAGTTACTTTCACAATATTTCAGACTGCACCAAACCGATTTTGACTTGGCTGAACTTGTCCTGCATTTGAGAACCAGGATTTATCAGAATACTTTTTGGCCAACATAAGAACTGTAGGAATCCACCTGAACTTTGTTTTCACAGGGGATACCTCAGCTGGCCCAAGGGGACCTGTTTTCCTTGTTCCTGTGATGTTCTAAACAATACATGTGTCAACACACCATCTGCATACTGAATATTAATTTATTTCACCATGTAGTGCAGTAATGTTGTTGGATACATTTCAGATGACCTAAAACAGAATATCTGCATTTTGAACCAGTCCCTTTCCTTTCCAGAGAGAAAAGGCAGGCACCATAAGACGGCCCAGCTCTCTGAACGACCTTGACCAGAGTCAAGAGGAGAGGGAGATTGAGTTCCTCCGACTACAGGTGTTGGAACAGCAGAATATTATTGACGACCTGTCAAAGGTATTACCATGACGACAACACAGTCCTCTCTGTCTGACGCAGTCTCGCTCTCTCTTGATCGGTCTCACCGACATTGATTCTCTTCCCTCTCTCCTGTCCCTCCTCTTTCAATCGCTCACGAAATACACCCTCGCAGTCGTCTTAACCAGAGGGCTTGACATTCACAGTCAAATACACCTCTGATTTTAATCAAATGGAAAGGATTTGTACTCTAAAAGTGTGTGCGAAACTGCAACAGCTTATATCACAGAATTCAGTGCATGCTCTTCAGTCATGTAGATGTGTTACATTATACATTTATTCATTTCCTAGGCACTGGAGACTGCTGGATATGTGAAGACGGTGATTGTAAGTGTTTCGATCCTTCTACCAGGTCTATAAACATAAGTATAATCATCCTGACACCAAAATCTCCTAAGGTGTCTCGGCCTGTTGTGGCTTCTGTGTGGTGGGTGAACGAGGTAAGCTAATTCACAGGCAAAGTAATGAAATATCTGGGGTCCCCCAGGGAGGATATTTGAGAATCAAAACTGGGTGCATTTACCCCTCATTACGTGGTGTTTCCTTGCATTTGTCACCCGTCTACATTTGGGTCTTTATATTTTTAAATGTCCTCTTATGATCATTGTGGGGTATATGTTGTCTCCTTCAGTAGACAGTTGTTTCCTTCAGTGGACAGTTGTTTCCTTCAGTGGACAGTTGTTTCTTTCAGTGGACAGTTGAAGGAAAAGGTTACGGGTCAAAATATGTCTCAAGAATCGGTCTATACTGTTACCGTTCTGAAATATGCAGAAATGTGATACCTCCTCTCCCTTCATCTGTGTTTATCGCTGAATCTGCTCGTTTTCTTCTGTTGTCTTTGTTTCCTCCAGGAGAGGGACATGCTGCTGAGGTACAGAAGACAGGGAACCGGAGCCAGGAAAAGAGCTATTAAACCCTGTAAACCGGTGGTAGAGACCTTCTTTGGTTATGACGAGGAGGCGTCCGTAGATTCAGATGGTTCCTCCATCTCCTTCCACACAGACAGGACGCCCTGCACTCCAGACGATGACCTGGAGGAGGTACGAGGAGGAGACAGGCATTCTCTATCCGGGGGGGAAAGTCAAACCATTGTTATAGTTATAGTATGTGTTGGTACTGGGAGTCAATGGAGTGTGAGAGGGACCGAAAGAGAGAGAGAGAGAGAGAGAGGGAGAGACGGAGATGAAGAAGTGAGAGTTTTTGGGAGTGTTTCTTCACTGCTGATTTGCTGCAGTCAATTATAAAAGTGTAAACATGCAACACAATGTGTACTGAGCAGTTCTATACATAATAGGCTGTTTGTGATGTTGTGCTTCCGTAACCATAGTGACTGACAGCAATAACCTCTTAATAGCCTCCCTGGATCAAATCAAATATTAATTTAGTTACATTCTCTGTAAACAACAGCTGTGGATCAGCGGCCACGTAATCACCCCACTAACAATGCTGAGGTAAAAGAAAATGAGAGGGAACCAAGAATACAAACAAATGCAAAACGACAGAATTCATATTAACACAGCAGTTTCTGTATTCACACGATGAATGAAGAATGACCAACAAATTAATACTACGTGGGTAGTGATGGGCATTGTGTTAGCGTGTGGGTTTAGCTGGAGTCTGTGAGAAGTTAATACAACTGGCAACGTTTCTGTCTTTGTGCCGGCCTGCCTGCCTGTCTGTCTCTCTGTACACCTGTCTGCCTGCCTGTCCGTCTTTCTGTCCCGCCTGCCGCTCCGCCTGTCTGCCTGTTTGAGGTTCTCCAGGGCATGATCAGGGAGGAGCCGGAGATGAGGTTTCGCCAGCTGACAATGGAGTACCAGGCTCTTCAGAGGGCGTATGCACTTTTACAGGAGCAGGTCGGCGGCACGTTCGACGCGGAGAAGGAAGTCAAGGTATGGGGTGCTATGTCGGCTCCGTGGTGATGCCGTTGTGTCCACCACTTCAAGTGCCCGACCAGGATCGCTCGGTCTTCACTGGCGTCATTTAATGTTTGTGCGAATGTTTTCTTTGAAGTCGGTGAGATCCTGAGGTTACCGTTGGTCTTCTTTGTGTGTGTATACTGACTGTTGCTCTTTTCCCGTCACAGACCAGAGAACAGTTGCATGCAGAGCTTGTTCGTTACCAGACCAGAGTGCAGGACCTGGAGTGTGTTCTATCCCAGCAGGGTCAGGTACATGCCTGACACACATTCACATGCGAGCACACACACACACACACACACACACACACACGGACAGGAAACAAGCACACGAGACACACATTTACATACGTGTACACGCACAAATGTATTGAGTATGTACATACATACAGACGTAGGCAAACACTGTTCTATGGCACTGATTAGTGTGTATGCGTGCGCATGTGCTTGTAGGATATGAAGTGGATTGAAGAGAAGCAGGCCCTGTATCAAAGAAATAAAGAACTTATAGAAAAGGTAAACAAAAGGTATTAAAAACTGTTATTTTACAGCATACTCTTTTGTGGCGGGTGACTGTTTACTCCTGTCGTCATTAGATCAAGCACGTGGAAACCGAGGAATCACGTTTGAAAAACGATATTCAGGACGCCAGAGACCAAAATGAACTCCTTGAGTTCCGGATCCTTGAGCTTGAAGTGAGTGTGGTAAAATCCATGTGCTTTGCTGTGTTCGGCAATTAAATGAATCCGGTATTACTGCAGATCTTACAGTTTTTCTCGATTGCTAACAAGAATTGGTCAATAGTGAAACCCCAATTATAAAACTCTTCATACAGTATGCATTTCTAACATGCCTCGTTTCCAAACAGTTAATCTCACATCAAAACTAAATGAGCTTGTTCAACCGAAACACTGGCAACAGTTCTCACCCAGACACACACATTGTCACTAATAACACACTGACCTGAAAAACACACTAACAACAGGGACCATTACATGAATGACAAACTTTCATCTTGTAAGTTATTTAAATGATTTTTCACATAAATCAGTATTTGATTATAGAATAAGAAAAACACCTCACTTTATTGACTGAACTAATTTATACAGAACAATAATGAATCAGAAATGCAGCAATTTGAAGGAATATCCTTTATTTTTTCTATTTCTTTGCATATAGTAAATTATACTTTTGAAAAGAAAAAAATGTGTTTCCCCAAATTCCAAGACTGCAATAATAACAAACAAACATAAACAAGTATAGTATAATCACTAGCCTCTCTGTATTGTAGGGGCCAATGAGTGGTTTCTGTAAAAGCAAACCATCTTTGGAAAGTGCTGCACACATTGTGATGTTAGCTCCTCTCTGGACACGTTGTGATGTTAGCTCCTCTCTGGACACATGATGTTAGCTCCTCTCTGGACACGTTGTGATGTTAGCTCCTCTCTGGACACGTTGTCATGTTAGCTCCTCTCTGGACACGTTGTCATGTTAGCTCCTCTCTGGACACGTTGTCATGTTAGCTCCTCTCTGGACACGTTGTCATGTTAGCTCCTCTCTGGAC
>JACXGJ010004735.1:0-43381 GCA_016801105.1 Esox niger
AAAAAATACAACAGGATAATAGAAATGAGATAAAATATAAAACACAAAGCTAGAAGAATTATAACAAAGAATAATAAAATAGAAATAAAACATAAAACAGTGCTGGTATAAAAATAGTCTCACAGTGGAGATGCGTTTGAGTGCTCAGTCATAGGCACGTGAAAAGAGTAGTGTTTTTAGCCTGGATTTAAAAACGGACTCATTTGGTGAATGTCTAAGATCTTCTGGTAGTTTATTCCAGTTGTGTACAGCATAACTGCTAAACGCAGTTGTACTAGTGTGACTTTACATGTATATGTTAGAAGACTGCCGTTTGTGTAGTGGTGAAATAAAGATTGCATACCTGGTTGTCAAGGTATTATTACCTGGTTGTCATTAAATTATTTATTGCAGCATTTGATATATTATCCATGATGTTACAGACTCAATCTCACATACACGATCTCAAAGATGTCATCCTCTACATTATAGACATCATAATCCAGAATACTCAACATAGTACTGTAAGCCCATTGGCTAATTACTGTCAAGCTTTGATTGAACGTGATTTCCTGTGTATGGATGAACAATTTCTTTTGTAATCTAAACAAAACACGCATACTTTCATAAAATCTTTCATATTTGGAGAGGGGTAAAATGGGTGGGTGGTTGGAAAGGTTTATCACTCCCGCCTCCTGTCCCTGAGCTGTGCACACACCTGCTCGTCATCAACACCTGTTCCCAATCCACGATCACACACCTGTTCCCACTCACCTCGTTACCTGCAGTTTAACTACAGATCCCTGTCATCCATTCCCCACCGGATCATGGATGATTATCACATGTGCTTCTCAGCAACCTACGAGTCTACGGTCTGTTTGGATTTACCGTGTACCGACACATTGCCCGTCCCTGACTACTCTGCCTGCTCCCTGCCTATACTTCTGCTGCCAGCCCGTGTGTCGAACTTTTGCCCGTCCCTGATTACTCTGCCTGCTACCTGTCTGTACCTCCGCTTCCTGTCTGGGTTTTGATTCCCCGCCTGACTCCGATCACCCTACCTGTCTCTCCCCATTTGCCCTTCCTTTTCGCGATTGGGTCCCAACACCCGTTTATGAAAGAAGATTACTGGGGAACAGCTATGGAAATGAGTGCAAGGGAACATAACCTTAGTTATAAATAATCTGACTCCATATTGTTTGTAAACATATGCAAACTTCAATCACCATGATAGTAACATGATGTAAGTTCTTAGAAAAGGTAGCTAATCTTTAATCACAAGCCAAACATTAAACATAAAAGATCATATGTTTCACGGCTTACATTATCCTCAATGCTCCTCATCATTCAAGTCCAGAAGACAAAGAATGGTGTAGCAACCCAGGACTCAGTGACGATCAGTCTGGTCACTTCAATTTACTTATGTGAATGTGCCTATATCAGTTAACCTAAGCACCCTAATGGTGTAGGTCATTTAAGACAAACCATACAGTAACATGGCTTGTATTCCCTGGTCTAAAAGAAAGTCAGTTATGCCCAATGACTCAGTGATGACTCGACAGTCATATGTTCCTGGGCCAACCCAAATAGTCATTAGCATTACTTTACCTTGGCAAACACAATGAACACAAAGGACAGGAACAGTCCCACTATCAATGCAAGATTATCGAATGGATGGGGCTTTGCTGCCAGTTGTCTGACATGCAACAAGGACAATCATTTTTACAATGTTCTTGTAAAGCTTGACCCATAACCCGTACAGTACAATAAAGCATATCAGACAATTCTGCCCTTTATGGGGAACAGGGAAAATCCAAACATTACAGATAAATGTCCACAAAATCATACATTTAGTTAAACTCGTAACACCTCTCCAGGTGAGCTCAGGAGTGTGGGGCTGGTAGCCCACACCTGGTGTTGCAGATCTTGAGAAGCAAATGTTACAAAGGATACTTATTAATATCACCAAGTGTGTGTTGGACCAGATGCGCCTCTTCTTCGAATACACTTCCACTCTTCAAGAACACACATTTCTCATTACACTACACATATACATAATAAATTGTTATTGTGTCAAAGTGAACTTGGTCTCTGTCTTATCTACCTAAGTACACTTCCACATGGTGAACCTTAATTTCTGTCACAAGGAGAGCAGTCTTGGTAAGACCTTATGGTTAAGGATGAGGAACTTGTTTTGAGAGATGTAAGAAGAGAGTTGGATGGAGTTTTTTGGAAATTAAAGACATGGCAGACACTGGCCTGTTGTATTTTATCACAGAGGGGTTAGTTTCTGCCAGGTTCTGTTCTGATTTGGCTGTGGTTTTGAATGTAGTCATGTTTGTGGGTTTTGTTAGTGTTTTTATCTGCAACCTGTGCCTGTCCTTATTGGTTTCACCTGTGCCTTGTTTGCTCCCTCATTGTGCCCCTATTTAAGTTCCTCCTGCCCCACTGTTGTTGTAAATTTGGATGTTACGGTTATCAGGGTGTTGCCTGTTTCTGCGTTAATTTTTTTTGGAGCCTCTTTTTGCTATGTCAGTCTGCTATAATTGCCTTTGAATTTCGAGACCTCTGCGCTTGTGTTCTTCTACACCTCCTGATCATGAGTTTCTTTAATAGGGGAGCTACTCTGGCCAACTTAGTCCACTGAGACTTTTTGTTTCCATTGTAGCTCAGCTGCCCAAAGCCTACTCCTAGAAGCTCATTGCGAAGTACTGAGCCATGGAGCAGGAGGGGGATAGCCATGCGAGCCGGGAGGAATGCAGCACACTGACAAATGCAGAACGCTGACCTGAAGACTGTTTGCTATTTATACCAAGTTGGGAAAGCCACACCCCTCTTAGCCTGTCAGTGAATTTACGCTGCAAACAATTAACAAAGCCACTGCCACAAAACAGATTAACCAGCATTTTGAGAAAGAAACTATCAAGCTCATTGCTTCTAAATACCAATAAAGCATCAAAAAGAAAAATGCATTCAGCCAAGCGGCAATGCTACATATTTTACTTACAGAACATCCAGTACTTAGTAGATACATAGAGTACTAAATCTTTAATTACATTATTGAAAATATCTTTACTTTTGGTCATTATTTACAGGCAGCATTGGTTACTGGTTTCTTTTGCTGCATGTACATCCCTGCCTGACTGTTGCCAATCTGATGTTGACTGGAAAACAGTTTTTAAGGCGCATTAGTTAACACAAATGAAGGTTCACCACTGACAAGGCAAATCATATAAAATAATCATTTTTACCAATGGGTAAAACAATGGGTTGTTTTACCAATGGGCATGTATATCAAAATCCTGTTATTTCAAGAAACATACCCACTATCCCTCCAATCCAGATCAGGGAACCCTGTCGCTAGTTCCTTCTTGCCCCAAGGCCTGACATTTTTTTCAGAACAAAATTAAAAAAATATTTTGGAAGTCATTAATTTGGTCCCTTAGCTCCTCCACAGGCTAATTGTTCCAGTACAAGCAATTATACCTAACACCAACACCCAGATGGGCTGTGATTTGTGTTCTCAGTGTCATCCTGTTTATTTGATGTATTTTCTATTAACCATTATAAATACCTACCTTTACTCCTCACAAGTCCAGGCTGCAGTCCCTTTGTCAGTCATAGCTGGGAGAGTTAGGACTAAATAAATCAATAAGTTGGTCTACCATTGACAGAGATATAGTGTTAGTTTATAAAGAATATTTGCCCAAACTGGAAAGTTTTCTGATCACAGCCTTTACATTTCTAAAACTCACTGTACTACCAGGCAGTAATATTGCTGCAATGTTATATATTGCAGTAATGTTTTGACTGGTATTTTTTAAACTGTGTTGATAAAGATTTTGGTCTGCTCTGTCAAATAACTGTGTCTCTGTCTAGAACAATTTATCCATGTTCACCTGGCAGAGTGCAGCCGTTCCCTTGCTACTGACCTGTCTCCTCAACGATTTAGGTGTGGTTCAGGCAGCTGTGTGTTCTCGGTGGGACCAATCAGTCGAGCTGGATGACAATGGTCTCTTCCAGGAAGGTGACGTGGTGATTGGGGGTCTCTTCCCAATCCATAACCTCCCTCCAGCTCCAGACCTAAGGTTCACACGACCTCCTCATCTGTTGTCCTGCCACAAGTAAGTAATGTTGCCTTTTCCTTTTTATTTCAAATGTAAATGTTACGCAATTGCACATCTGTCTCAAATTCTCTTCCTTTAATGTGAGAATTATTTAAACATTTCTCCAGAAGATACAGCTTGTGCAGCACTGAAATGGAAAATGTAACGTTTGTTGATTTTTAAGTCATTATCACAATTTGTTCATTGTGATTAATTATTCAAATCTTATGTCCACAAACTGTTAGTTTTTTTAATTCCAAGATGTTTGTTTTTGTCTGTTTAATGTGTGTAATATGTAGCACAATGCACTTGCACTCTCTCTCCCTCACTGTCTCCTTCTGCATTGGAATCATGCTTAGCTGTCAGCTCTGTCAATTCAACAGGGCTTTTTTATCATAGTAAATATTAGTCAAAATTTTATTAAAATAATAATTTATAAAATAAACAGTGTTTAAATGTAACAAAACCAGTTCAAATATTGAAGTATATTTTTAGCACTGTACTGTGTTGTAACCATATGTAAAATTATATGTGATTATATTTACAATTTCTATGCTGTATGGATGAAAACGATTGCTGTTGTGACTGCATACTGCAGTATTTATGTCTAACAAATATTTGGACACATTTTTTTTGTGATTCTGAGGGAAATATGTACATTGTTTGTGCAGGATATTCCAGGTCATTTTTTGACAGTATCCACAGCCTTGTCTTCTCTCCAGAGCCAGGTCTGCCTGTGGTGGCCTCTCTGGATAGCAACACTATTCACTTGCCTTTCGCACTGGCGGTGATGCCCTGATAGTCATTGTAATCCTAACGGCCACCATGGCCTTTGTGCCCGTGCAACTGTCAAAATCACGTGGTCAGCAGTCGGTTTGTTTGTAAGTTGGTTTGTAGTTTGCAACTGAGAATAACCACAAGAACGGGCTACATGCATGTAAGCAAGCTAGTTAGTAATCGATAAATAAATAGCCTACATATTGCTTAACTGAATCAAACCGCTCCGTTTTAGGTGTGTTCATGAGCAACTGGGATGTGGGAAAGTCCCGACTTTGAGTGGGAGAATACACCTGAACGCTTTTTGAGAGCTCGGAGTAGTACCGTTAGGTTTGACATCAGTAGATATGGCAGCGTTTGTGGTATCAAAAAGTACGAAAATTACTTCCTTCATACGCAAATAAGTCACAACTGTAAATGTTTTATGTTTTATTCTTAAGCGATTTTGATGTTTAAGGATACTTTGTGCTTTAGTTTTGTGTAACTGCAGTAATGTTGTTAACCTTCTGGCTTGCTTTAATTTTACTTAACTGTCAACACTTGAAAGTTTTTTGTCGTTGTCATGGGAATTCTCTCAACTAAAACTTCTGAAATGAAACACAATGAGTTCAAAGGATAGCCTAGTTGTTATAATAAGTCAGTTATAATAAGTTATAATTCAAAGAACGATGTATAACTAAAAAATTGAATAATCTATATTTTCATGTCATGCATGCCATTATTCCTATCAGCAGTTTAAACAGTTTTTTTGTAAGCTCCAATTCCTCTTAGGTATCCTACTCAATTGCCTTTGTGCCCTAATCATTTTTGTGTCATGGAAGGCCAAATGGCCTTGCCACTAAAATGACAAAATTCCAAGCCTGGTGTACACTCTGTTTAAGGAAAGCTAGCATTTAGGAAAAAACATCTCTGTCCTCATATTGACTGAGAATGCCAACCTCATAGATTGTGATAATTCTATTGTTAATTAACGGGATTAACTACAGTAGAAGGACAAGATTGATATATTTTACTCTGTTTATCACCTTTAGTGGTGACATCACGCTCAATTACAAATGTTTTTTCTCTCTCTGTCCATCTTATGTTCCCCTCCTCATCGCATCTTCCTGGTCTTAGATTCCAGGGAGAGATGTTGAGATGGGCACACGTCCTAGTGTTTGCTGTGGACGAGATAAACCGTAACCCCTTCCTTTTACCAGGGGTAAGGCTTGGCTACCGTATCCTGGACAGCTGTAATCAACATCCCTGGAGCCTGCGAGGGGCACTCACCCTGGTTTCAGGGGGGAAACTTAGCTGTGACTCAATTAGTCCAGTGAAACTGTCTGAAACATCACATGTCCAGGGTAAAAAGCATTAATTTAAAGCACTTAACCTCAGTTTTCTTTCTCTATGACAATATGGTGTGATGATTTTTATAGTATGTGATGGCAGTGAGAATTCTAAACGAATAGCCAATAGCTGATGTACTTTCTGCATTATAGTTCTGACTGTAAAACCATACATATTAATATAAATTCTGTTACTTTCCCGCATTGCCAGGTGGTGAATACCCGGTTTCCATTGTCATTGGTGACTCAGCATCCACTCAGACAATCATTGTGGCCAGGACACTGGGGCCATTTGGTGTGCCTCTGGTTGGTTTCTATCCGCACTTAACAACTCATGAAAAAAGGAAGTTTGTACAAGTTATCGACATGACAACGTAGGATCATATTCCGTTGAATTTCAAAAAGTAAAATACGAGTATTTTGTCCATGCACTGATATAAATAATATGGTTGACACAACATTTTCTATAGTATAGCCATGCTGTTATGGCCAAAGATATTTGCACCCTTTCACTTTATATATATTATCTCACAATTGTTTCTAAATCTAAATCCCAATTAACCAAAGTATTTGGTTTCCCCAATTCTGTGTTTCAAAGTTAATATTTCAGAACACTCGTTTTTTATTAATTTTCCCAGAAAATGAATAAAATATAGCATGATATTGCATGTCCTGCAATATTTTGGCAAATAAAAAATGCAGTACGGTACTCCTATGTTTCTTACCGTACAACCCCTTTTCATTGAGTTGGCTACATTATGATGTGAGTTTCAAGATTAGTTTTTCAAACGCACCAAACACAGCATCATCCTGTGCAATGAAATTATTGTGACACTGGAAAAAAAAGTAGCAGCAATACTGGTAAAGTAGCAGCAATACTGGTAATGGTATTGAAATTATAGCTATGTCAAGTCTGGCAATAAATATGGCAGCAGTATTGAATATTATAGATACATTTGAGTGTAATATGCTAATGAATGGTACCTGAAATAAATATTCGAATGCCCATTAAATGTACCTGAAAGGACATCAGAGCATCTGAATTGTTTGTGTGTGATCAGTATGTTCATCGATCAGTTTTGCTGGTTGAGGACCCTTATGGCCTGATGAGTCTGGAAGTATGTGCCCAATGTTTCGGTAGCGTCTACCAGACGGCAGCAGCCTAGATGGCTGTGATCTTTGGAGATGTTCTGTGCTTTTCTCAGTCATTGTTTATGGTAGATGCCTTGCACGAAGGGGAGATTGCAGCCAATGATGCACTCCGCAGATTGAAGGGACTTGTGGTCTGCTGTGGAGCAGCTGGCGTACCAGGCAGTAATGCAGCCTGAGAGGATGCTTTCAGTGGTACACCTGTAGAAGTTGGTGAGAGTTTTTGAAGACATGCCAAATTTCTTGAATCATTCTTTTGTATAGCTGTCTTTGGGCAGTTTTCACTGCAGTTTGCTTGTCTGGACAAAGTGAGGTAATATTTGAACACACAGAGAAACTTGAATTCAGAGACTCTCCACTTCTGCTCCATTGATCTGTATGGGTGCATGACACCCCCTTCTGCCGCTTACTGAATCCACAATCATCTCTTCAGTCTTGCAGACGTTGAGAGAGAGAGGTTGTTGTCCTGGCCCCATGTAGCAAGGTTCTTTACCACCTCTTTGTAAGTGGTCTCATTGTTGGAGATGAGACCCCGGATGGCAGTGTCGTCTGTGAATTTGAGAATTATGTTGGAGCTGTGTGTGGCCATGCAGTCATGCGTGAACGGGGAGTACAGGAGGGGACTGAGTATGCAGCCCTGGGGGGCACCAGTTGCTCAGGGTCAATGCACAGGAGGTGAGGTTGACAATTCTCACCACCGGGGTTCTGCTCGTCAAGAAGTCCCGAATCCAATTGCAATGGGAGTGGTTAAATCCCAGGGTCCTAATGGCACCAAGAATACTGTTGTACCTTGTGTCTGAAAATCTGCTTGATTTTGTGTGGCAATTGATCAAGATGCATTCTCCACCATTCAAACTATCCTGCGCTATTGTCTTCCATCTGATTTTCTGTTGCGGCCATTTCCACGGAGGTTGGCTATAATGGCATGCGCCTTGAACATAACATTTTGTGCAATGGAAACAGGAACAACATCGTATTTACCTCTGGGAGGAGCTAATACTGTTCTCTGTGCCAATATAGGATTTTCTAGAAGAAATTATGCATTATTTGAATAAAGAGCGCAGCAATTTAGGTCACGACTGTATATTGTTAGCAGTAAGTATAGTTACATTTCATCTTTTGAAAGAGGAGAGCTGCTGTGATACTGTACACAATTTTTAAGCTAAACTTGCTTTCTGCCTCTTGTAACCTCTTGTGGCAGAGCATTTGATGATGTCAGTGCTCTAATTATAACATAACGGATATTGCATTAAGGCTGAGACTCATTCAACCCCCATAGCAATGTGTCTTCATTTAATATACTAATCTCTCGCAAACACCCGGCTGATTTTTCAAACTAAAAGTTTATCTGTCAGGGGATTTGCCATGGAACTAGTTTTTTATTTGGGATCCAAACCAGTCTTTGAGGATAATTGACCACTGGAATAAGTACAGTGTTAATATTTCAATGTGAGTTTGGTTCATTTGTTTTGAGCACTAAAGCAGTCTTTTTGGGTTGGGTCTTGTGGTGTTCTCCTCAGATCAGTTACCAGGCTAGCTGTGCATGTCTCAGTGACAGAAGGGCGTTTCCTAACTTCTTCAGGACCATCCCCAGTGATGTGTACCAGGCCCGCACCATGGCTCGGCTCGCACTGCGTTTTGGATGGACCTGGGTTGGAGCAATCGTAGCGGATAACGACTATGGGCGCCTGGCCATACAGGTCATTTTATTACTTAAAGTTTATTCATATCATGTCTATATATCCTAAAAGGCAACCCAATAATTTCCATTCTTTTAAATGTTAATAATTCAGAATGGGTTTATTAAGCACTGTCAGAACCGCTTTGTAAAAATGGCTTTATTTAAGTGCACCTTGGCTCTCAAAAGTATTCATCTCATTGGACGTTTCAACATTTTCTTCTGGTACAACAAGTCCTAGATTGAGGTGCTGGCTTTGGCTTTTTAGGGCTCTCTAGTGTGTGGCTTTAGCTGTATGTTTGGAGTCATTGTCCTTCTGCAAGATGAATCTTCTCTCAAGTCCCAGGTCTCTTGCAGACTTCATCAGGTTTTCTTTTAGGATTCGTCTTTACTTTGCTGCATCCATTTTGCCTTTGCGTTTTGATCTTCACAAGCTTTCCTATCCCTGAAACAGAGATGCATCCCCATATCATAATGCTGCTGCAGCCATACCTCATAGTAGTGATGGTGTTCTCCGGATGATGTGCAGTGTTAACTTCCGCACATAAGATGTATTTTACACTCATCAGACCATAGAATCTTCTTCCACTTGGTCTTAGAATCTCCCACATAAATTCTGGCAAAATCTAACTGAGATTTGATATAGCTGTTTTCAACATTGGCTTTGTTTTTCACCCTTGAGTAAAGGCCGGTGTGCGGGCAGTATGGACAGTTTCTTCCAACTTTTGAGTTGCTGTAAGCTTCTTGGTAGCCTTCCTCACCATGAACTTCTCTCCCGGGAGTAGTTTCTTGAGGATGGCCTGTTGTAAACATATTCTGGTGGGTATTCAGATCCCATGAAAGTTCTACCCCTGATTAGTGCTTTTGAAGAACATTACTTTGGATCTGTTTTGAATGTCCCTTTGTTTTCCTAAATTTTTGTTAGGAATTGTTCATACCAACTGACGGACCTTCCAGAGAAAGGTGTATTTAACCTGAATACATGTGAGACACCTTATTACACACAAGTGGGCTCCTGTCACGTCCTGGCTATGCCCCTAGCCATCTTCGCACTGGCTGGGGCCATAGTCAAGACTGGACATGAAGAGATGCCTCCAGTCCCCGCCGCCCGCCGAGGACTGGCCGCCTGCGCCGCCGCCCGCCGAGTACTGGTTGCCTCCGCCACCTGACCCCACCGCCGAGGGCTGGCCGCCAACTCCGCCGTCGCTCGAACCAGTGGCGCCCCCTTCTGTCCCGGCCGCTCCGCCGCCTCCCGAGCCAGCGGCGACCCCTACTGTCCCGGCCGCGCCTTCTCCGCTGCCCGTCCCGGCCGCGCCACCTCCGCTGCCCCCCCGGCACCAGCATACCTTGCTGAATTGGTCCAGCCATATGTAGCTACATGTGTGCTAAAATAGAAAGAAGCAGGCCTCTCTATTGTACCTAGAATTTCTAAATATACAGCTGGAGCCAAGGCTATCTCCCATAGAGCTCCACTACTCTTGGATTCTATTTATAGTCTCTGGACACATCCCACATGCATTTGTTAGCTATTCAAATCTTGTACTCTAATAATCTTCACTCAGCACAGCCAGATGAGGACTGGCCACACCTCGGAGTCTGGTTCTGCTCAAAGTTTCTTCAAACCTATTTTGGAGTTTTTCCTAGCCACTGTGCATCTGCTGCATTGTTGATTGCTCTTCGGGTTTTCAGTCTGGGTATCTGTAAAATCAATTGATATAAATGAATAAATACAATCTGTAAATAACTGATAAAATAAAAATGATCACAGTCCTTGTATTTCACATCTGATTCCTAGGAGTTTGAGGAGGAGATTCATGGGACAGGGATGTGCTTGGCATTCTTAGAGACCATCAGTCGGGGGAACCTGGAGAGGGATGTGAAGCGAGCAGTGGATGTGGTCCAGGGTTCAACCGCCCGAGTGATCTTGGTCTTTCTGTGGTACACCGACACTGAAGCGTTACTCATGGAACTGGTGAGAAGAAACGTGACTGACCGTCAGTTCCTGGCCAGTGAAGCTTGGAGCACCAGCATTGACCTCCTACGAAACCCTGCCCTCTATACTGTTGCCCGAGGAATTTTGGGCGTGGCTATCCGCAGTGCACCCATAAATGGCTTTGAGGCCTACCTACGAAGTCTCCATCCTTCTCATCGTCCCAGAGATGCCCTGTTAAAGGAACTCTGGGAAACAGAGTTTGGGTGTAGCCCTGGAGCAGAACATGCAAATACTCAGAATATGTCTCTCCTCCCTTCTGCTCTTTCTCCAAACCCTTCTGTTCCACCACACACGTCTACCTCAGCTTCCACCCCCACGTCCCACAACCCAAGCCTGGTTTCCTGCAGCGGGGCGGAAACTCTGGAGGTGGTGGAGAGCTCCTTTACAGACACCTCCCAGCTGAGAGTGACCTATAATGTGTACCTGGCCGTTTATGCCGCAGCCCACGCCCTCCACAACCTCTTGTCCTGCCCCAACCAGGACAGCCCTACATGGGAGACAAGCTCCAACTGCTCCCCCACTCACAAAGTCCGCCCAGGGGAGGTAAATGAGAGATACAGAAAATACCTGTGTAACTGTCTTAGCTTAACCATTCAATAATTTCAACCTTGATTGAGCTCAGAATCAATTGATATGCCGCCACAAATTGCAAGAATGCGACAATTAAAACAACTCAATTACTAATCCCACAATACCTGACTGTCCTAGCCCATTGCACTGCTCTATGTGTGATCCCTGGGTTAATGCATAAGTCAGATTCAAACCCTGGGCTCCCAATGATGCAGCTCACTGCATGGCCATCTTGAAAATTGTTTCTGTGGAGATTAGTAAAATAAATTTTACATATTATGGTTGCTTTCGTTATTATACCATAGAAAAAATGGTGTTGGCATTTATGTCTTCTCCCAGCTTTTACAGCACATGAACCTGGTAAACTTTACTACTAAACTGGGTGAGGTGTTCTACTTCATGGGCGCCGACATCCCTGCTGTCTACGACCTTGTGAACTGGCAGGCCACGTCCCAGGGGTTTCTAAAACTCGTCACAATTGGCCGAGTTGATGGGCCCAACCTCCTAATTAATGAATCAGGGATCCAGTGGAACATAGAATCGGAAAGAGTAAGAAAGCACGAAACATTCAATTAATGCATTTGAATTTATGTCCAATTCCAGTCCCTGTGTATGTTAGTTGTTTGTGTGTGTGTGTGTGTGTGTGTGTGTGTGTGTGTAAAGTTTTTTCCACAACTGAAACAGCAAAAGAGTAACATATAACTAATCACATTAAATGTGGGTATCTAATAGTCAGACTTTCTCCATATTTATTCTCTCGCCCTCATCTTCATAGCCACCCCGTTCAGTGTGCAGTGAGATGTGTCCCCAAGGGACCCGTGTGGCTCAGAAGAAAAGAGAGCCTGTCTGCTGCTTCGACTGCATCCCCTGTGCTGAGGGGGAGTTCAGCAACATCACAGGTCTGTGATACATTGAGTGGGAAAAAGTATTTGATCCCCTGCTGATTTTGTGTTTTTTTTTAATGGTAGGTTTAATTGAACAGTGAACAACAGAATAACAACAAATAAATCCAGAAAACACATTGATTTGCATTTAATGAGGGAAAGAAGTATTTGAACCCCTCTCAATCAGGAAGATTTCTGGCCCCAGGGTATCTTTTACACAGGTAATGAGCTGAGATTAGAAGCACACACTTAAAGGGAGTGCTCCTAATCTCAGCTTGTTACCTTTATAAAAGACAACTGTCCACAAAAGCTATCCATCAATGAGATTCCAAACTCTCCACCATGGCCCAGACCAAAGATATGTCCAAGGATTTCAGGGACAAGATTGTAGACCTACACAAGGCTGGAATGGGTTACAAGACCATCGGCAAACAGCTTGATGAGAACTTGACAACAGTTGGTGTGATTATTCGCAAATGGAATAAACACAAAAAAACTGTCAATCACCCTCGTTCTGGGGCTCCGTGCAAGATCTCACCATGTGTAGCCAATGAACATCTGAATGATTCAGAGGAGAACTGGGTGAAAGTGTTGTGGTCAGATCAGACCAAAATCAAGCTCTTTGGCATCAACTCAACTCGCCGTGTTTGGAGGAGGAATGCTGCCTATGACCCCAAGAACACCATCCCCACCGTCAAACATGGAGGTGGAAACATTATGCTTTGGGAATGTTTTTGACATGCGTTTTTCTGGATTTTTCCCAGACAGCGTAATTGGAGCTGGCTAAGAAGAGCAAATGTCTGTTATTGAGTGAGTGACTGACTGACTGACTAACAAGACTAAACTAACAAGACTACCCCTTGTTAAATTGCGTAGTGGTTAATGTAGCGGACCTGCAAACTATATGTCCTGTGTTCAGATTTCCTCACAGACTAGGCGAAGTACACATTATGAATTACTTTGTTTAGACGAAAACGTCAGTATTTACATAATAGTACGTCTGAAATGAAACAATTTACAGTTATATTGTGGCTGTTTCTGGTGGATTTTTGAAGTACACAAACATGCATGCGTTTTGGGTCAGGATAGACAAACACATTTGCTGGCTACAACACACAGTAGTTATGTTTTTGTAAGCCTTGACTAGAACTGTAAACAGTTATTGCAATAAAACTACATTATGCAGTGTTGCAACTATTTCTGGTACATTCCAGGATTTGTCTTTTCACTTTATGAAAGTTAGTTCTCGTCTGCTTTATTGATAGTTGCTGTATCAATGTCATTCATAAATGAAAGAAAAAAGTACGTTGTTATGCCATGAAAGAAAAAATACGTTCTTATGCCATAAAATGTAATTGCTTCGGCAGTCTCGCTAGCAATTGCTCAATTCTTGACTATTTCAGTTACTTAGTAGATACTGGTAAAGCCTATTACTGGCTAATATGCTATTAAAATGGCCAGTGGCAAACGCAATACAGTTAATAGACACTATTTGTGGTGGAGGAAAACTTAGTAAGTTTAACTTTATTAATATCATTCTCAAATGGCCAATTAGCAGTCAAAATGGCCAGTGGCAAAAGAAGATTTGTTCATGGTAGACAAGAAGCTATATTGACACCCATCAAATGTACAGCTCTGTGGAGTAGTGGTTAACGACACAGCCCTCCATGTGGGCCTCCCGGGTCCAAATTTTGAGAGGCCGACAATTTCTTTTGCGGGCTGGCTGAACTGGACGTGCCTGGGTTCTTGTATTTTTTTTCTCTCACTGTTCAAATAAACCAACCATTATAGACTGATCATTTCTTTCTCAGTGGGCAAACGTACAAAATCAACAGGGGATCTAAAATGTTTTCCCTCACTGTACTTGGGGATATAATACCATTAAAAAAAATATAGGGCTGTTCTTACTGTAATTGCCCCACTGTAAACTGAATACATTGTTGTCTGTCTCCAAGGCTCTTTGATTTGCGAACGCTGTCCTCTTGAGTTCTGGTCCAACAGCTACCGAAACGCATGCATCCCCCGTGAGCTGGAGTTTCTGTCCTTTGACGACACTATGGGCATCACCCTGACCACTGTTTCTGTGTTTGGTGCTGTGGCAACAACGGCTGTATTTGTTCTCTTCATGTACCACCGCCACACCCCACTGGTATGAGCAAATTTTTAACCAGGTGCGAAGGCAACACTCAATATTAATTTTGTGTAATGTACATCCATACTCTTTTTCTTATTCCAGGTGCGAGCTAACAACTCAGAGCTGAGCTTTCTGCTCCTTCTGTCACTCAAGCTTTGCTTCCTGTGCTCATTGGTGTTCATTGGGGTGCCCTCGGTGTGGGCGTGTCGGATCCGCCAGGCGGCATTTGGGGTCATCTTTGTGCTTTGCCTTTCCTGTCTCCTGGTCAAGAACATTGTGGTCCTGGCTGCGTTCTGCTCGACGAGGCCTGGTGCTGTGAAGCTAATGCGGTGGTTTGGACCTGGTCAACAAAGAGGGAGTGTCTTTTTATTCACCAGTGTTCAGGTGCAAACTTTAGCATTTAAGGAATTTCAACTCAACTGTTAGATCAAATTAAAATATGGTAATTCAGACTGCAAGATATTAGCCTTTAATATGTACAGTGGTTACTTTAGTAAGAATGTCATATTTCCACAATACCATTATTAATTGTCTTTTAAATTGTCTGTAAACACAGGTTATTATATGTGCTGTCTGGCTGTCTACGAGCCCACCCCTGCCTTACAGTGACCTTGGCCTCAAGGGGTCAAAGGTCGTCTTGGAGTGTGCGGTGGGGTCTGTAGTCGGCTTCTCGCTGGTTCTGGGCTACATTGGCCTGCTGGCCTTCCTTTGTCTCTTATTAGCATTCCTGGCCAGAAAACTCCCAGACAACTTCAATGAAGCCAAGCTCATCACCTTCAGCATGCTGATATTCTGTGCTGTGTGGGTGGCCTTTGTCCCTGCCTATGTCAGCTCTCCTGGAAAGTATGCGGACACTGTGGAGATATTTGCAATCTTGGCTTCCAGCTTCGGCCTACTGCTCTGCATCTTCATCCCAAAATGCTTCATCATTCTGCTGAGGCCAGAGAGAAACACCAAGAAACACATGATGGCCAAATAAAAATCAAGAACAAGAAATAAGATGGCCAAATAAGTAACAAAAAACACATGATGGCCAGACAGAAAACAACAAAGAAATGAATGACGGTCTAATAGAAACGAACAAAATAGACAAATACCATATCCGTTATAATTTTTTCTGCCCGCATGAGTGGAGCCGGCCTAGAAGAACAAATGTCTCCTACTGAGTGAGTAAGTCTGACCGTCCCTGACTAATTGACTAACACTTGTTAGTATGCGTTGTGGTTAGAGACGCCGACTTTGGAACGTGTTCAACTCCTGTTACTGTCTTAAACACATTAGACTTGAGGTTCAGTACAGACAAAACTTTTGCTAACTATAACCTTATGTAGCTATGTAATAGCTAAATAAATAAGCCTATAATAAAACAGTTCTGGTGGATATTAGAATTTGTTCAGGATAGACAAACACTTCGCTGCTTACACGATTCTCTTGTCTTTTCACTTAACAAAAGTCAGTTATCGTCACATGTATTGATAGATACTCAATGTCATTCATGAATGGCTAATTAACTTTTCAAATGACCAGTGGTAAAAGAGGGTTTGTTCCGAATAGACAAAAACGTCAGCTTTATTTATTTGCCAGGTATGTGTACACCTGTGAGGAATTTGACTCTGGATTATACAGACTCTTGATGTGCTTATTCATAAAAGATTTTAACAAAGGACACTCGACAAGAGTCACTGACTGCCATATTCAGTACACCTAAATGCACAAAATAAACCAAACAACAACATTGTAAGACTGGTGAGACAATAGTGCAATGAGCAGGGTATAAAGGGTGCTGGAAATAAAGATTATAGTGCAGGTATTATTTTTTATATAATGACAGTGGATGTGATCTATATATTTAGCAGAGTGCAAACAATGCTGGAATGAATAATTAATTTTTAGTGCAGGTGTAATGTACAGGAAGTAATAAGCTGTTAAGACGGCCAGTGGCAAAAGCCATACAGTTCATTGATAATATTTGTGATGGAGGTAAACTTAAGAAACGTTACTTGGTGAATGGTGTATAATGTGATATTACTGCATGACAATATTATGTAATGTCAATATACTGTACAGACATACAGCAAATGGTCCGCTTTGTGGCGTAGTGGTTAAAGACACAGACTTTCACGTTGGCAACCTAGGTTTCGAATCTCAAGAGGGATGCTATAACCAATACTTTGTATTGCCTAGTTTCTGGTTTAATCATGCCATTTACCTTTTTGTAAATACATTTCAGATAAATATATTGCCAATACTACAGACTACATACAGTAATTAGACAATATTAAAGCAATTTCCCTACACAGCTAATTGGGTTTCTGTCTCTAATGATTGAACAATGAGTCACAACTTAGCATATTTTAATCTGAATCCCAACGTCTTGTCTTTACATAAATCAAAAGGCTCTAATGAAATCCATTCCTCTCTCATTGAAGCCAGGTCTGAATGGAAAGCAAACACCAGCAAATTAAATGAAATACAGTTGATTCAGAATTGTACACTGTCCTTTTGCAATTTATAAGGGCTGTAATTCTTGTTTGTTCATGTATGAAGAATTTTCTGAATATTTTAATAAAAACACATTAAAGCCTCCTTTTAAGTCAGAATGTTTGATTAACTGAAAAATGTAATTAACGTGTAACGTGTAATTATATTAGAGCTGAATGAAAGGAAGAAAAATAATTTAATAGGAACAATAATGAAGAATAATTATGCACAATGTGATGCATTTTTCTCAGGACATTCTAGGATTGTGTCAAGGTCTCCTGGAAATCTACAGGACATATTTTGTTTGCTGGGCAATGTCCCGAAAAATTTAAGTCACACACATAGATCAAAGAAATAAATATCCTAATCAACAGTCCAAAAAAGACATTAATAATTTTAGATATAAAAAGTCTACACACCCTTGTTAAAATGCCAGGTTGATGTTAAAGAATGAGACAAAGACAAATCATGTCAAAACCTTTTCCACTTTTAATGTGACCTATAATGTAAACAATTCAATTGAAAAACCAATAGAAATTTGTGAGGGGGGAAAATGAAAAATAAACACCTTACAACAACCTGGTTGCATAAGTGTGCACACCCTCTTATAACTGGGGATGTGGCTGTGTTCAGAATTAACCAATCACATTCAAACTCATGTTAAATAGAAGTCATTACACACCTTCCATCATTTAAAGTTCAGCTGTTCCTTTGACATTTTCTTAGTTGCATCTCAGAGCAAAAGCCATGGTCTGCAGAGAGCTTCCAAAGCATCAGAGGGATCTCATCGTTGAAAGATATCCGTCAGGAGAAGGGTACAAAATAATTTTTCAAAGCATTAGATATACCACGGAACACAGTCATCATCAAGTGGAGAAAATATGGCAAAACATAGACATTACCAACAACTGGACGTCCCTCAAAAATTGATGAAAAGACTAGAAGAAAACTTGTCAGGGAGGCTTCCAAGAGGCCTACAGCAAGATTAAAGGAGCTGCAGGTATTTCTGGCAAGTACTGGCTGTGTGCTACATGTGACAACAATCTCCCATATTGTTCATATGAATGGGCTATGGGGTAGGATGGCAAGACGGAAGCCTTTTCATACAAAGGAAAGTATCCAAGCCTGGCTGAAATTAGCAAAAACCAACATCGAGTATCCCAAAAGCATGTGGCAAAATGTGTTATGGTCTGATGAAACCAAGGCTGAACTTTTTGGCCATAATTCCAATAATAATGCCAAAACAACACTGCACATCACCCAAAGAACACCATACCCACAGTGAAGCATGGTTGTGGCAGCATCTTGCTTTGGGGCTGTTTTTCTTCAGCTGGAACCGAGGCCTTTGTCAGGGTGGAGGGAATTATGACCAGTTCCATATACCAGGCAATTTTGGCACAAAACCTTCAGGCATCCATTAGAAAGCTGAAGATGAGGTGGAAGTTCACCTTTCAGCACGACAATGAACCAAAGCACACATTCAAATCCACCAAAGCATGGCTTCACTAGAAGAAGATTAACATTATTATAGCCAGAGCCTAGACCTGAATCCAATTGAACATCTGTGGGGTGACCTGAAGTGGGCTGTGCACAGGAGATGGAAATCTGACAGATTTGGAGAGCTTTTTCAAATAAGAGTGAGCAAATATTGCCATGTCAAGATTTGCCATGCTAATAGACTCCTACCCAAAAAGACTGACTGCTGTAATAAAATCAAAAGGTGCTTCAACAAAGTATGTTTAATAAGGCTGTGTACACTTATGCAACCAGGTCACTGTGAGTTGTTTTTTCCCCCTCAAAGACAGTTTTTTTTTTCAATTTAATTGTTTACGTTATAGGTCACATAAAGGTGGAAAAAGTTCTGACATGATTTGTCTTTGTCTCATTTGTTTACATCACAAACAACTTGCATTTTAATAGTAGTGTGTAAACTTTTTATATCCACTCTATTATGTCAAATATTTCATCCCAGTTCATCATACTTTGTATCAATAATAGGCTACTACACTTTTCTAGGTTACCACCAATATCTTTGTGACCTCAAAACATAGAACATCTTCCTTTCTGGTGTCATTGCTGACTGGACAGACGTGGTAATGACTGTCTAGGGGTGAAAGCAATTGAACATCAGATAATTATAATGTGCTATTTAAAGCTAGTTAGAAGCATTTACGTTAGTGTGCTTTTCTCCGATTATGTACATTGTCTGTTAGACTCAAATCCCCCGAATGCAAGATGAAACAAGTAATTGTCTTTCTATGAGTAAAAAGTTAAGATGTGGAGATTTGCTTTAGACTTTGAGGATAGTGGTGACCCTGAATGGTCTGGATCCAATCACAGGAAATAGCCATGGTGGCTTTTATATCTAGAAAGAACATTTGGACATTTTATATTTTTAAGCAATGGGAAAAATGCAAGCCCATGTTGCACCGGTACGGGTGTGTGCACCGGAAGCCCCGACTAAGAGCGCTGGATCCTCTTAGGACACTATTTTCAGTAATGTTTCATTTTCTAATAAATAAATGAAATATAGGCTATCGTAACAATTATTTGTGTTTAGGAAGGTCCTGGGTATTGATATATATATGTTATCTGTATGTACAGTGTTATGCAAATCTATTCAGACCCCTGAACCCCCTGAATTGTTGATATTACTGGTACTTTGGAAATGTGATCTGTTTGATATTGTATTTAAACACACTGACAATCAATTATTGAAATGTTGCTTAGGAAAATATTTTGTATGTTACAGCAACTTCATTGGTTTATAAAGAGCACTGATTGAGTTTATCTGTGTAAACTGTGCAGCTTCCACAGCACAGGGATTCTATAGTTGCATGCAAAATATTTCAATATACATAGAATAAAACCTATTACAGCTTACAATACTTGATTTGAGTTTCAGTTTCAGTGTTTTCAAATACAATATCACAGAAAACAAAATGTCAATGTACCACTGCAAGTCAGCATTAGAGTGACCGCATGAGGGGTGTGAAGATTGTTTCATTTTCTTATTTAGGAAAGTCTATTTACACAAGGAGGGCATCACATTACAAATGGCAGATAAACTTGTCCTTTGAAACTAAATTTTCCGGTTATTCAAACCACTGTGCTAATGTATAACCAGAGGTCCGATTAAATCCAGTCCTAGGTCTTTTTGGCTCGGCCCATTAGAGCCTTCTTGGTGTTCCTCTCTGGCCTCAGCAGGATGATGTAACACTTTGGGCCAAACAGCGCCACCAGGAGGCCAAAGCTGGAAGCTAAGATAGCGAATATTTCCACAACATCCGCATACTTCCCGGGTGAGCTGACGTAGGCGGGGACAAAGGCCACCCACACGGCACAGAAGATCAGCATGCTGAAGGTGATGAGCTTGGCTTCATTGAAGTTGTCTGGAAGATTCCTAGCCAGAAATGCAAGGAGGAAGCTCAGACTTGCCAGTAAGCCGATGTAGCCTAGCAATGCTCCAAACCCAGCCACTGACCCAACCACACACTCATATACAATTTTATCATTTTGATATTTTGTGTTTTTGTGTGGTGTTGGAGAGGCTGAGACTAGCCAGGCCACACAGATAGCAGCTTGCAAGGAGGTAAGAACCAAGACTGTTCCTCTCTGCTGCCCAGACCCAAACCACTTCAGGGATGTCTCTCCCCCGGGCTTAGAGGCCCTAAACACTGCCAGCACCACCATGGTCTTGACGAGTATACAGGAGACGCAAAGGACAAAGCTGATACCAAATGCTGCATGCCTCAGCTGACATGTCCACAGCCGTGGTCGGCCGATGAACAGCAGTGAGCAAAGGAAGCAGAGTTTGAGTGAAAGCAGAAGCAGGAAGCTCAACTCAGAGTTGTTGGCTTTCACCATGGGTGTGTTCCGGTAGTGGGCAAAAATTCCAAAGACAACTGCACAGAAAACAGTGCCAAGCATAGAGGCTGTTGTCAAGGAGATCCCCAGGGGTTCATTGTAGGAGAGAAACTCAATCCCCTTCGGGATGCAGTGGTCCCGTTCCAGGCTGGACCAGAAGTCCTCTGGACACTTCGAACAGTCCGTCGAATCTGCCAGTCAAGCAAAGAGAATTAGAAAAACTTTTCTTACACTCTCAGCTACACGCATGTTATTTAAATGTATTCTGTCACTACGTATCACTGACCTGTAGTGTTGCTGAACTCCCCCTCAGCACAGGGGATGCAGTCGAAGCAACAGACAGGCTCCCCTTTCTTTCGGGCCACACGAGTCCCTGGGGGGCAGCTCTCACTGCACACTGACCGTGGGGGCTATCGAGATGGAGGTGATAGAATAAATTAATCAGATTTTTAGATAACCATGCTTAAATGGTTATTGTAATATGTTTGCACTTTTGCTGTTTCAGTAGCAGATGTTACCTTTTTTGACTCAAAATTCCAGAAGATTCTGTCCTCGTCCAGCACGAGCTGTTGCCCTGTGGGAGCTGATTTGTCGACCACACCCACATTCTTCACCTGCATGCTCCCGTCCTGAAGCCGCACCCAGTTCATGATGTCATAGATGGGCAGGGCATCGCCATTGTCATCGAAAGAAACACGGTCACCAAAGCCTGTGGTGAAGTTAACCCTCTCCAGGTAGTGCACCAGCTGGGCAGAAGAGGGTCAATGGAGGGATGATAGAAAAGAGAGGGAAGACGAAAACACATTTAATGTCTGCACCTGTTTCCTCCTTTGTCTTTTGCGTGTATCTTAAGGACCTGTGTGTGAAAATGTCTCCCACCTGCCAGGGCTCCAATTTCTTTATACTGGCACAGCTGTGTCCACTGAAAGGACCTCTCCCAGGCACACACCGCAGCAGGTCATCCAGGGCATGGGCCAGGGCATACACTGCCTTGTACACGTTGTACTCTGGCCTGAGATCAGACACGTCTGCAAAGCCACTGTCCACAGCCTTCAAATCCTCCTGTCCTGTACACACGTTCTTCCCGACCTCCACCAACACCGATGGGGGCTTGAACTCACACTCAAACATAGTCTCCCAGAACTGCCTCACCTTTTCAGGAAGAGACAGTGACGTTGAACACGGCTCAAAGTTCTGTATTACACAGCAATATTGTTGCATTTCAAGTTTGGAATGTTTATTTTCAATAGACAGTACCCACCTATTTAAATGAAATCAGATAAGCACATGCACAGTAATGAAAGAGAACTCTGTTGCGGTTGCGGTTTCAGAGAAATCATCCTCACCATGTTGTTATAAGGTTTGTTGTCGGGGCGGATGTTAAGCAGGTGGTCCCTGAGGCCTGGGATCTCTCCACGACGGATGGCGATACCCAGGGTGCCCCCCAGGTAGGGCATTAGACGGGGGGTGAAAAACACAGAGGATGATGTCCAGGCTTCACTGGCGATCCACTGGAGACCCCTCACATTCTGCACCACCACCTTCAAAATAAATACGTATGATTAACAACGTTGCCAGCAAGCAGATTGCTCTTATAGTTTACAGCCCCTTTATTCAAAGTTATTTATAGAACATTTCACCCTGAATATCTTTTTAGATAAACAATGACGTTTTATGTGAAAAACGACTCTGGACCTCATCCACCAGAGGAAGCAGGTAGGCCTCGCTGGAGATCACTACTAGCACGCGAGCAGAGGATTGTTTTATGTTTTCCACTATATGCTTCAGCTCCACTGGGTTGTTGTCCTTGGGCAGGACATGGGAGTACGCCACGCAGCCGCCCGACTGAGTAAGGTCCGAGAGAAAAGAACGAGCGGCAAACAACCCGTAGTCATCGCTGCTGACCACCAGGCCCACCCATGTCCAGCCAAACCGGCGCAGGATCTGGATCATAGCCTCCACCTGGGATCAGATCAACACAGTTTAGAAAAAGTTCATTCTTTTTTATTCTACACATGCACAGGTTGGTGACAAAGGATTGTTGTTAATTTGATAGCTGAGAATGACCAACAACATGATTACTAGAAGTTAAGATGTTTGGCTGGTAGACTAATTTAGCTTACTAATTTTAACATTCCCTGACTATCAGTGAAAAACTGCTGGTACACAACCAACCACATTCTTAAATGACAGTAATAGAACTTGCAATAGTAATTTCAGGCTAGAGTGGTGTTTTATTTTGTATTAATTGTATGTTAACTTATAAAACAGGCTAGCCCTATTATGGGGACAAGGCATTCATGGTGACATTACATTGGAGCTGTTTCCTTATTGTCTAATCATCTGACAGGTTTGTTGGGGCAAACCTGAAAGGCATCACTGGGGATGGTTCTGAAGAAGGAGGGGTACTTTCTGCGGTTGCTCAGACAGGAACATGTGGCATAGTAACTCACCTCAGTAAGGGAAATGCACATTGATTAGTATATTTAATTAATTAATTAATCAATTAATTAATAGAAACAAAAAGGGTTATTATACATAGAAAATATGTTGTAATAAATTAACAGACTGATATTTAAAATCAGTATGTATATATAAATATGTATTTATTTATATATACCATGGGCACCTTGAACAGCCCTAAAATACTTGAGATGGCGATAGCGTGAGTAGATCCTGGGTCTCCCACAATCCCTAGGACCGGGGTAGAACCAGAGCAATTCTCATCCAGTAGGAACTTTTCCTCCGACCCACTGGCCAATGACATGGCAGCACGGAACGATACACCAAGCCTTAGGCAGTTGTCATAGAGCTGGTATCCTAGGGTAATGTTGGGCAGGAGGTCAGGTCTTTTGTTGATCTCGTCCACAGCAAAGGCCATTGTCTCTGCCTGTTTGAACCCAAAAATTGTAAAACTGACAGAAAAGGAGCAGTCAGTCAAATTGACCAATTGTGAGTAACTTTTGATAGGACAGACATACATCCATTCAGGTCCGGTACTAACTGCAAACTTACCCTTCGCAGCTGGGCTGCAGTGGTTCTGAAGTAAACGATAGCTCAGGGAACAAAGTGAAGAAGTGGACCTCGAACAGACCACCCAGAACCAAATCTCCTTTCCGGTACATGCCGTTCAGATTGAATTGCTTCCACAGACGACACGACGGGGAAGACGAAGCGTTCAGAGACGAGGAGTTCCACAAGTCCTGAGATGAGGAGTTCAGTATCATGTTTAAAGACAGGTGAATGCAGATGCAGAGTGAGACTCTCATGACTGTTCTCAATCTGTCCCCCACTATCTGAGTCGTTCTTTCACTCTCTCTTTTTATAGACCGACTAACGCCAACCTCTTTAGTGTTTAGTGTTTTGGGTTAACGTCATTGTGAAGTCTTTCATGAGGGAACGTCATGCCACAGGGCAGGCGCGTGGGCGGCAGTGTGCGAGTGAGGAGACGAGAAGAAGCTGTTCCACAATGTGTCCTGCAGGTGTCAGTGTGACACCAAGCTAATCCCCCCATCCCTCTGTCCTGTCCTCAATCTGCACATGGAGTGAGTACCTGGGCACAGAGACTTACACATCTCACCTGAACCCCTCGACATTTAAAGAAGATTTTGCATGCCTGCGCATATGTTTTTTCCACAGGTTCCATGGTCTCTGATCTCAAGCGGTAGCAAAGCTGTAAAATACACAATCCCCTCAGAAAGACACACGTCTGCACTGTCTGCCCTTCACAGCATTTACTATCTGTCTATATCCATCCAACTTCTTTTCTCTCTTTGTCTTTATCCATCTTTCTCCCTTTCTCTTTCTTTTCCTCTTTATCAACACCTTAGAGGCTGTTGCCTGCTTTCTCTCTCAATTTCTCATTTATTTCTCACTCCTTCTCCCTTTAATCTCGCTTTCTCCATTTCTCTCTCTGTTTATATCTAACTCTTCCTATTTTTTCTCATTCCATACTCTCTTCTCTCTCCCAAAATCTCACTGTCTTTTGCCCTTTCTCTCTCTGTCATGAAAAGAGTTATCCCTGGTATTTCATTGCACACCATAGATTTAACAAAACTAGTCCCACCAGATAAGTATTAAATTACACAGAAAAAAAATGCAAGGTTGCAGATCGGTGTACTCTTTAATTGTAAACAAACACACACAAAACAACAGAACAGAAAACACTGCGTTAATGCCTGGAATAGTGTCAGACATGAAGAATGCAACAGTTTGGTGATGTCGATGGGTCGCAGGCTTGAGGTAGTTATTGCAAGCAAGGGTTATGCCACCAAATATAAAATTGTATTTACTTCAAGATTATTTGTTCCATTAATTTTGTTCGCTTAAAAATGCTGTGGTCTAATACAAACAATGATATGTCCTAAGTTGTTTAAAACATCTAGTTGTGAATACCAGGCTATTTAAGCTGATATTCTGAAAATCTTGAACCCCAATGTCTTCAGTGACAATCAAAAAGAAAGGAATTTGCCTTGCCGTTCCAATACTTTTGGAGGGGACTGTATACACTCTGACCGGTGTCACTGGGACTGGGTTGGAACTTGGGTGTGAGTCTGGATGACAGCTCGCTGCCTGTGATGCCGTCTGAGGGCAATGTGGTGATAGGTGGTCTGTTTCCTCTCCACTACCTGACCACAGATCCACAGAACACCTACAAAACCCAGCCTCAGAACACACATTGCCAAAGGTGAGATAGTGTATTTGTCCCTCCAAATGATTCCAATCGGAAATATCGTCAGTAAAGGGCAAACTGAATGAATGTCGGTTTACACCTGCTTGTTTCCTCTAATTCCTGTCCCTTTGTAGTCTTGACCTCAGGGCCTTCCGTTGGATGATGACCATGGTGTTTGCAGGGGAGGAGATAAACCATGACTCAGAGTTGCTTCCAGGTGTAATGCTGGGCTACAGGATCCTGGTCCACACTAGCCTGAGAGGGGTGCGATCCCTGGTCACTGGGAATAGGAGCGGAGTGAATATAGATGTAAATGTAAATGTAAGTGCGCAAATATGTATAAAATGGTCAAGTAAAGTATGGTTTTCCTCAGAATTACACACATCTTAATGGGGCCAGACTCTGTTGAACAAGAGGAAAAATATATTGCCCCTCATGTGAGTTTTTATTTGAAATACCGGCACCTCCCTCGACACCATTCTGAGCTCCAGGGCTCGCGTGGTGGTAACCTTTTCCACAGAGGGTCAGCTGCTGGAGTTTTTCTCTGAGGTGATTTTGCATATGAAAATGCTTCTTTAGTATATACATTGGTAAAATGCTTTAAAGCAGTTGTAATTTGAGCTTGTTGGGTTGGAGTGGTATTTTACACGGACTGCATTATCTCACAGGTAGTAGCTCCATTCACCTGACAAAGCTGACTCCTTTGGTAATGGAACATGTACACATTTTAAAATGTGCAAATCTCCGAAGTAAAAGCAAAACAGAAGGCTATATTTTATGTGTGAAATGCAATTTGGTTCCCATAAATCAAGAAAAACAGAAAGACAGATTGGATTATAAAAGACCACTGACAGTATAGGTGGATGAGTTCTAGATTCTAGGAGCCAATCAGATTATTGTACTAAAAAACTTCAAATTGGTTTTCTAAGTTCCACACGGTCAGATTGATCTACAGTATGTAGATATATACTTAAACCTTTAATTAGAGTAAATAAGGAAAGCGTTTCAACTTTTTAATTCGTTATCCTCAGCTAGCAGGAAGAAACATAACAAGGATCCAGTGGGTTGCCAAAGAGGCCTGGATCTCTGCAAGTCTGCTCACCACCCCCAGTTCCAGCCTCTGCTGGTGGGAACCCTTGGCTTCGCTCTCCGTGGTGTCATTATTTCTGGTCTGAGGGAATTCATGGTAAAGATCCGGCCATCGCACACACCAGGATATGAATTCATGGATATGTTCTGGGAGGAAATGTTTGACTGAAAGTTGGATTTCTCCACAGGCCGTGAAAGTGAAAGCCACTTAGGACCGCACGTTAAAGATCCTGCACAAAACTACACAGATAGTGGTGTTAAACTAACTCTAATCTGTTCTGATTTAGAAGATCTGGGGAACATTGTGAGCAGCTACTCTAATGCGTCAAGGGTCAGGATCTCATATAATGTTTGTAAAGCAGTGTACGCCATAGCCAGCGCCCTAAACCAATTACTACAGTGTGACTCTGGGCAAAGCCCAGGGGAAATGTAATACCAGCTCTACTTGTGTAATTACATTCTTATTGAATGTGCTAGCCCTAATGAAATAAACCTTTTAGACTTGGGATTACATTTCAGATTAGAATTAGGGTTGTGAGAGAAAGTAGGCTTGAGAAATTTAACACAACACAGATGTATTGACTAACTCTGAGCAGAGGTGTATGGATAGGATGTGTTGCCTGATGCTGATGGGCCCCACACATCCTGTCCATACCTCCTGCTAGGAGCTGCCCATGTGACTGTCACAGGCTTGAGGGATAGGACCATTGACCATATGCTGGAACATACCATACAAGGGTCATTTGTAAGATAGGCCTTTATTATTGGATGGTATTTGGCTGGGTTTGACCCTCCCTTTTATTAGGTATAAGTACTTTGGAACTTCCTGTATTCTTTGGAGAGAGAGAGAGTGGGAACTTTGTACTGTTAACATTGGAAGTCTCATGCTGAAATAAAGGCTCTCAGGGAAGCTAACAGGTATAAGTACTGTGTTCGTTCTGTAAACTAGAGAGAGAGGGAGAGAGAGAGAGAGAGAAAGAGAGAGAGAGAGAGAGAGCGAGAGAGAGAGAGAAACTATGTACTGTTAACATCGACGTCTCATACTGAATAAAGTTGGCTCTCCCCTGACTTTGTGGTTGCATAACTTTGTTCATGGACATCACATGAAACAGGAAATAACAGTTGGTGTTAAGAGTTAGGAATTAGTCTTAGATGTATGAAAAGTTTCTGTTTTGGGATTTGGTTCTGATTAGGGTTAGTTTCAGATTTAGTGTTTAGATCTTTTTTGGAGGGTAAATAAATACAAGTTTAATACTCACTTTGATAAGTATTCAAGCATGTCTGTGTACAGTTATTTGTTATTCTATTTACAGTAATATTTACTAATTCCTATATGTTACGTTTGAACATTATACACTTCTCAACAGCTCTTACTTTATCTGAAGATGTTGAATTTTACCAATCATTTAAGGGAGGTGAAGTTTTATGGCAATGGGTATCCTGTTCTGCTCTATGAGATCATTAATTGGCAAAAGGACAACGTTGGAAAACTTTTGTTCTGGATGATGGGAAGGTTTCACGGCTCCGAACCCATCATCCGTAGGCTGCAGATGGAAGACAGCACCATTGTGTGGACAAGAAGGCAATCAGAGGTAGATGGTTGTTTGGCTGGTGAGTTTTTGTTTGGGGATGACTGGGGTAATGGGTTCTTCTCTAGGGATTAATGTGTGACCGTGTGTAGTGCTCCCTGCCCCCTGGCAGCAGACGGGCCCATCGGCCAGGGGGACCACACTGCTGCTATGATTGCCTGCATGCGGTAATACAAAACCCCATCATTTCAAAATACTTTTATTCATTCCCTGTTTATAACAGGCACTGTTTATACACCGCACCATATGTTTAATTGTTTTGTGTGTATACAAACCCGACCATATATCAGCCACATTGCCTGGAGTATTACAGTATTACGAATGGCAGAAAATGTGAATTATAGTGCGATTCTCATGTAAAGGTTATTGCTGATTAAGCCAACCGCACACTAGGAAATATTGCCTTGAGCATAGTTGAAAAGGGGCACTTGGATGGAATCTACTCATTGGGAAATAAGAAGTTTTACATTCCTAACAATGGTTGATGTCCAAAACAATGGACATTGAATCAAACCCTTGCCTTTAATACAGCTTACATGCATTAACTGAGATATAAAAAAACACATGGTGGGTTACAGTATAGTTGGATAGTCAAGATGATCATCTTTTATTGATATTCATAATATCAACAAACTATCCGAAAACGAAGTAAATGCTTGCCAAGGTCAAGTTCCATTCCTGTTCAACTTTTTGGGAGGAGCTGTAGAATACAATGTAAATTATAACCTTATAATAATACATTAAGCCATCAATGAAAAGACACTGATAAAAAACAGTTTTTATTATATTGTTCTGTTTTCAAACAAAATATCAGAAAAATCTATTGCAATTGAAACCATGCACTGTTGATGGTATATTAACTCACACATGAATAAAGGTTTTTACAGGGGACACAGAAGTGGTGACTTTGTTATTTGCTGCTAGCCACATCATTTACCTGAAATGATTGGAATTAACTACTATTATCTGATAAAATCTAAATAAGTGAACTGATTATATATCAGTAGTTACTGTCTTTGTCTTAGAGAGAAATGCTACCTATGCTAGTCATGGTTAAGGTAGAAGTGTGTTTTTTCACCCTAATGTGTTTCTTGAAGAATACATATTTTTCTGTGTTGTTCACAATACATTCACATTAAAAATTGTAAGTATCCATCTGAAATTTGGAAAATAAATGAACATTCTTCATTAGACATTCTTTGAAAAAAGAAATTATGTGGTCATTGGAACACAAATAAATGCTAAAGGCAACACCCCCAATAGGAAAATATATTGGGATGCTGTCATAGGCACACAGTCAAAATGTGGACCTAAGGAAATGTATGTTTGTCTAAACCATGAACATATTTTAGGGTTGAAATCCATACAAGCATCATTGCTATTTGTACCTCAATAAATTGTGAAATACACATAAATGTAGGCTAAATGTAGGCATACTGTGTTGGGAATCAATGGGGAGATTAACCAGCATCTCCCCATGACATTTCCATTTTGTGGAGTTCTGTTGACCTCTTTTCCACATCATTAGCTTGAATTACAAACTGTTCAGTTGGTGTTAAACATTTGGCCCATACAATGAAGGCACCAGGCGATGTTATTACAACAGACCAATGACTGTTCACCTGGGTGAAGGGAGGGCCTCTAGCCATTCCTGTCAGCCAATCTGGGCTGTGTATGAAAATATCTCAATAATTTTATTTAATTACTCCATAGTGCATACATTTTGATTAAGCATTTTAAACAGGCAATGTAACATAGCTCAGAAAAAAAACAAAAAAACATGCTTTTTCAAGTGAACGGAGCTACTACCTGTGACATCATGCAGTCTGTCTAAATGCACTTGGTCTTTAATAACGTATAACATTGGATGTCTTCCCCATAAGGTGTTTCTTAGTGTTTTGCTTTGGCCTGAACAAAATAATAAAGCATTTTGGAATAAATAATAAAGAGAACAAACTAAAGCTGGAGGCCAAAATAGCAAATATCTCTACAGCTACAGTGAACCTTCCAGGAGAGCTGACATAAGCAGGGATAAATGTGATCCAGACTGCACAGAATATCAGCATGCTGAAGGTGATAAACTTGGCCTCATTAAAGTTATCAGGCAACTTCCGAGCAAGAAAAGCCAACACAAAACACAAGACAGCCAGGACTCCAATGTATCCCAAAACTCCCCAAAATGCCCCAACAGATCCCAAGTCACACTCTAAAATGATTCTTTCTTTGTAGGTAGTAAGGTTTTGGATGGGGAAGGGAGGGGACAAGATCAACCAAACGGTACAAATCAAAGCCTGGACAAACGTGAAAGAGACCACGGTCAGTCTCTGTTGTGCAGGCCCGAACCATTTCATGATATTACTCCCTGGAAGTGTAGCCCTGAAGGCCATTAACACCACTATTGTTTTTCCCAAAACACAAGAGATGCAAAGGACAAAGGTAATCCCAAACATTGTGTGACGCAGCATACAGGACCACTCAGAGGGCCGGCCGATAAAAGTAAGAGAACAAAGAAAACACAGAGTCAAGGAGAAGAGGAGCAGAAAGCTCAGCTCAGAGTTGTTGGCTCTGACAATCGCGGAAGCCCGGTGACAGTAGAAGACAATTGCAACGCCAATGGCAAGAAAGGCCCCTCCTAATGAACAAGTGGTCAGGACGATTCCAAGATCCTCGTGGAAGGACAGAAACTCCACAGTCTTGAGGACACAGCGGTCTCTTTGACTGTTTGGCCAGTATTCCTCTGGACATTTCAGACAGTTTGAAGAATCTGACAAGAAGAAACAACAGCAATACAACGAAAAGAAAATAATAAATCAATGTATTTACAAATACAAATCTTGTAGGCAACTTTAATAGAATAATGTGTCTTTATATTGCTTGCACAACAAAACTAGATCTTAGAACTCAAATAAATGATTACAAACGTTTGTCAACTGTTATTGTTGGCTCACCTGTGGTGTTACTGATCTCCCCTTCAGGGCAGTGTATACAGTTATAGCAGCAAACAGGCTTCCCTTTCTGCACTGCCTTGCGAGTGCCTGGAGGACAGCTCTCACTGCACACAGACACAGGCACCTGTGTACTGTTATCAACCCAGGTGATTTCTTTCTCCATGCGGAACTTCATGCCATCGGGCAGGGAGGCATCATAGTAACCCACAGCCACAAACTCTATTTGCCCACTCTCCCCTACCTTCCAGTTGACCAGCTCATAGTTGGCCACTGGGTCCCCATTGGCATCAAAAGACACATGGTACCCATTACGGGAGAAGTTGACCTTCCTCAACTTCTCCAGAACCTGGAGATGAAGTGCCAGAGAGAAGCAAACCGTCTTTTTAATCATATGTATTGACTAGTTACTTTTGAAGTGAGAATTCAGTGAGATCTTCCAGGCCAATGTTCGACAATGTTTGGATCACACCCTTACATTCTGTATATAAATCAAACTCCAAAAGTATTTCAACAGTGACGCGGTGACATGCTAATATAAACAGTTTGTTACTTTAAGAAAGAATGCAGTGGTGAGCACAGTAATGGCAAGTGACTTAACAGACTAACGATGACCTCTACAGGAGAATAACCACTAACATAACCATAGCGATCCAGATGTTTTTCAGCATTCAAAATGTGGAAAGTTAAACATTGGATACTAGTCCAATTGAGCATGCCTTTCACATGCTGAAGATAAGACTGAGGGACAACAAGGCCCGAAACATGGAGGGACTGTTGATGGCTGCAGTGCCGGCCTGGTAGAGCATATCCAGGAGTTATCATGGTTTGTGTAATAAGTTGCGACTGATCACCAAGTAAGCTTAATAAAATCTGTTTTATTAGCTTCCTAGTCTACACTTAAACGCCACCAAGGGTCAACCTTAATCACGTGTATCCATACAGATGGCTTTTAACTTCCTGAGACAGCTGCATCGGCACACAACTCAACTGACAAGTAAAGAAAAACCTTCGGTGGTTAACAATCAGGAGATGCCGTAACAGGCCAATATAATTTTATTTATTTTTATTTCTAAATGGTAAAACCTATATCTACAACAAAACAATAATGCCTTTCTATAAAAGCTGAAAATCTACATTTCTATAGGTTTTACATGGTAATTGTTTGATTTAAATACGATCCATCCCTTGGATTTAAGAGTACTGAATCTAAAAAAGAAAAGGGCCACTGCTGGGCTGGGTGCCAATATGAGTCCTAAGCCTTAAATTTGGATCAAGTGGTGAACTGAATAATCAATAAATCATTATTATTTTGTCAATCACCTGTGTCGGCTTCACAATGAAGTTTCTGTCACAGTGAACAGTAGAGTTCATTTTCTCCTCACATACTAGGCTGTGGATGGCATGTGCGATGGCATAAACAGCTTTATACACCATGTTAGTGATACGAAGCTGGGATGTGTCTGTGTAGGGGACCCGAAGCTGCTGTATGTCTTCACTGCCATCACACACTTTCTCCAGGGTCCCCTCACGCTTAGTAGTCTCTACTCACAGAAAGACAGTGATGTATAAATCAACAGATACATGCATAGTTAGATATTTATATTGATAGACAGAGAGGCACATAGATGTATTGACAGATATATCTATAGATACCTTTTTCCAGTCTACATCCAAAGGCGCCTTCCCAGAACTCTGTAAGCACTGGGGAACTGGAAACCTTCTCGGGAGAGAGATCCAGGAGAAATTCCCTTAGACCTGGGATGGTGGAGCGCTGGATGCCAAAGCCAATGGCCCCAATGCACAGACCAAAGCGCTTTATCTCCGGATCAGTGACCCAGGCCTCACTTCCAATCCACTGCCGGGGTGAAGTAGGCAGACGTTCCAGCTCTTCCAGCAGGATCCTCATGTCTCCCGAGGCCGCGAATGCAACCACCACCCGGGAAGTGGAGCTTAAAGATATTTTCATGACATTATATATTTTACAAACAATTTGTTCACCAAGTTTGTCTTTCATTGGAATGTCTCAGTAAAACAAAAAAAAATAAAAATATTTCATAGATATGACCACAGACCAGCTTTGGGAAAAGGGATAACTGAATAACAGTAACACATTAAGAAATACGGTTTGTAGGAGATCTTGGATCACCTGTGGATCACATCAGCCACCCGTTTCACTTTGCTTCGAGGATCGGTGCGGGAGAAGGCCTCAGAGTATTCCACACAGATACCCTCCTCGTGTGCTGCCCTTAAGAACGCAGCCATCCCGTTATTGCCATAATCCGAGTCAGATCGGACTGCCCCAATCCAGATCCAGCCAAAGTGCCTGATGAGGTGGACCAGAGCGGCAGCCTGGTACTGGTCGCTGGGTATGGTTCTGAAGAAGGTCGGAAACTGTTTTTTATCACTCAGACATGCACATGTGGCAAAGTGGCTTACCTAAGTTAAAAAACAAACAGAACAGGAAATAACAAAACTTAAAAGCTATTAATGTATTTAATTGTAGTCTCCCACAGATATCTGTGGAAGAATATAGGTACTTTAGTTAAAGGTACTTTAGTTCAACTTTCATATGTGATGATCCTTAGAAATACCTGAGAGGAAAAAAAAACTGACTAGATGACTATAACCACTTTCATGCCAAGTACTGCAATCTATGTTCAAATTTCGAAATTATTTTGAAAGGATTTTACCTGTGGAATGCCAAAAGGGCTGATTATGCGCAACATGCTGATGGAAGGTGTGGAGCCAGACTCGCCCACTATGGCTGTCACAGTGGCCAACCGTGAGCATTCTTCTCCAGTATCAAACACAGGTTCTACACTGTTAGCCATCTGAAAGGCCACTTTCATAGCCAAGGGGACTGAGCAGCAAGCATCATGGATTTCATAACCGATCTTGATACCAGGCAGTAGCTGTGAACTGTTGTTTATTTCTTCAATTGCAAAGATCATGGCACGTGAGAAGCGCAACTCACGGGAATCCAGACTAAAACAAAACCAGAAGTGTGAACTATCAAAACAATCAATCAAATGTATTTTATAAGCCCTTTTTACATCAGTCACAAAGGGCTTTTACAATGCACCCAGCCTAAAACCCCAAAGAGCAAGCAACAACAGTTTTTGGCTAAATAGCTTATTGACAGTTGTTTCTTAAAACAAATAGTCTAAAGTCGGTCCATATTGCTCATGAAATCCAAATTTTAACAGCTCTACATACAGATCTACATATCTTGATTTTAACAGGTTTCTATAATTTCATTTTACTACTGTAGGTTTCACCTACTCTCTTAAAAACAAACACCCTTTTGACAGTCTTTAAATACACTATTAGCTTCACAGTTTCACTCCCTGACACCTGCCCCATCTTGCACTCACAAACCTTTCTGTGCACTTCAGGGGCTCGGGTATGCCGGTGAAGTCGTGCTCCACTGTGTGCATTTTGTAGTGAATGGAAAAAACACCCCCGATGACAAAGTCCCCATCCTTGGAGAACGCAGGGGCACGAGGGGTGCCTTGAAGCCTGCATCGGACTGAGTCAGACGCAGAGTCTGTACCGAACGGGGTATGCCCTCCAGCCACTACAGCCAGATGTAATAAGCAAAGACCCATACCAAAAAACAGGCTTGGATCCAGAGCCGGAGAGAGCCTCATTCCCCTGCTGTGTGTTGAAGCAACGGAGTACCACAACTACAGAGGCCAGGTTGCCTCTTTACTCAGGTTATATACCCACAATACTGGCATCTAGGGGAATCTATTGGGTATACATATTGGGTTTTGCCAGGTAAATGAGGGAGGGGCTGGAGGCTCCTTGAATCACCCAGTCAGGTCCTTGGTCTTTAGGTTCTAATGTACTCAACAGTGTTTGTTGCCTCTTAATTTACCTAAAGGCTTGTCCTCATGGCACAGCCGAACCCAGTTGAGCACTCCAACTTCTCCTTTTTCCACCTTTGGTAAATATTTTTCACATAACCACCCATTGTTTCGACTGATGTACTGACTTCCCTACCCCACTTCTATTCAGTTGTATGGACATTTAATACATAATTATAATCTTTTTTTACAGACAACCTGTGGTCTCCCAAATGTTTGTCACAGCAATGAGCCAGGTTGTGACAACAACAATAACTCCAGACTGATATATTAAATTTTTAACTCAATATATTTGGTGAGGTCAAAGACAAAACTGTTCAACAACATGGATTTTACTAATGTAATATATGCATGAATGGAGAACTAAATGTGCCAAATCATTTAATTAATAAATATTGCCTTTGCATTATGTGTATGCATTGCATTGCAACTACAATAGGGAGATGGGACTTTTAGTTAGGTTGAGATGTTCTGCTTAAACGCTGCAACAATTGACAGCCAACTAACAAGTGCAATGTTCATTAAAGTGTGATGGAGTGTTGACCCCTATAACGCTACAAAATTGGGTCTAGATTTTTGAGTTACTTCAAATTTGCCTCATGGCATTGCTTTTGAAAGTGTATGTATTTATAATAAAAACTATATACGGGTCATTACTGAATAAGAGTACATTTTGTCTCCGGAAAAATGTAAAATAAATTACTTAAAATGTACCTTTTTTTCAATGTAGCATAAGTTACACTTTTTCCCAGCTCCTGGACACATTTTATGAAATATGTTACCGACATATGCTCATCTACATAAATAGGTAAAAAAGGTAATTCTTGTGTCCTTGATACAATTTTACACATTCCTGTAATTGCAATTCTTGTGTCCTTGATACAAATGCAGCTATTTCTAATACAATGTAGATTTTGTTAAGCCTGCTGTGGAAAACTGACTTCTTGCATCTCAAAGCCCTACTTTTCTTGTTAAATAGCTGTATACAGAAAATATTCCTGACAGCTTTGTATCTAATTATTTTAGTAACATTTCCAAGTAACATAGTTGACAGTTTAGTAACATAATTGACATGAGCAACTTAGGTAATGGATACATATGTTTGCATTACACACATTTTTTGCACACCCACATTTTTTTGTAGAACTTCATTCAGTTTAATGTCTGAATGTAGTCAGAAATGTAAGCAAAGAACAAATAATAAATTGGAGGCAAAATATAAATGAAATTGTTTAATTTAACAAAACTTATTTTCAATGTTTGACTCTTTCAGGTAGCCACATTTTGCAGACATAACAGCCGAAATCACTTGTGGCGTTCCTTCTACAATGGGAATCAACTATTGTTCCGAAAGTTCCTACAAAGTTGCTGCACTTGTAGGTTGCTTTGCTGTCACGCTTCTGCCCAGTTCATCTCAAACAAGCTTGATGGGGGTTCACGTTTCGAGACTGTGCTAGCCATTCCATGATTTGAGGCCTGTCCTCTTGTTTTTTTTTTCTAAGGTAGTTCTGACATATCCTGGAGGTGTGTTTTGGGTCATTATCTTGCTGTAGGATGAACCCTAAAGCAACTAGGCGTAAAACAGAGGGTATTACATGGAGCTGGAAAATGCTTTGGTAGCTTTTTTGGTTCAAGGTGCAAGTCACAAACTCTCAATCTAACAAAATAGTGTGACACTTCCTCCCCCTCCTCACATACTAATGAACCATCTTTCCGCCTATTCGATTGCGCATAAAAACCCTGCATGATGAACCGAAGATTTAAAATGTTTATGAATCAGTCCATAAGACCTTTCAGTGTTCAGAAGTCCACTGGCGGTGCTTAATGGACAACGCATGCCTCTTTCTTATTTTGCCATTTTAGCAATGTCTTTCTTACTGCCACTTGACCTGTCAAACCTGCAGTTCAGAGGCTAGGATCACAATACACTCAGGGCTTAGCCCACACCACCCCCTCGGTGCAGAAAGAATAGGTGGAAGAACATGGGTTGATGAACATTTGAATGTACATGCTAGCTGCCTACACTTACAAATACAATTATTATTTAAAAGGCCTGTACCTGTTGCGCTCACTCTCTTTCTGTTAGCAGGCTCACACTAAATGTGTCGTGCAAAATAGTGCCAAGTAGTTCAGCTGCCTGAATGACACATGGGGAACCCAAAAAAAATGTTTTAAATGAACAACATCATACTTTTGGAGGGCTTTAATATGATGGCCCATGGGTGCAAAACACGACATTAGCGATGCAAACAAAAAATTAAAACACAAGAACTTTAGCGATGCAAACACATGTTGAAAGCACAAAAACATTAACAAACCACACAACAACATCAACAGAAATTAAACAATTATAAAAATGTATAAAAACCAACTACCCACAACACCACAACATTAAGAGACAACACAATGGCATTAACTCACAACTGAACATTGGCTCACACCACAACAGCATTAGCCCAGAACACAACAGCATTAGCCCAGAGCACAACATTTGCAGAAACACTGCATTTCAAGCTACTCAAAATGGAAGTGCTCCAGACCACTAGGGGCAGTGCCAAATGGAAAACCTTTCACTTCGTCCCGAAGGACAGACTTAGGGTGCTCTTAAGTTTTTTTCATTATTAACTACCTATCGTGAACACTTATCAGAGGCGAGAAATGTTCGCTAACAATGGACTGTGCAGTTTCTGATCCAATCTAGTTGCATGATTACTGTGCCCTGATCCTGCAGCCCTGGATATGGCTTTAATAATGGTGAACAAGGAGCAAGCAAAAGAAATTCAGGAGCTTCAAACAAAGCTGGAAAACATGACAACACAGCACCACTTTCATGTACAGTGGTTTAATGGGCTCTGACGAAGACATAGGTTTTTACACAAGGAACAGTAATTGTTTACAATCCTGCAATCCCAAAGTCCTCCTGTACATCCTACTGTGTTATTCAATACTAAGGCACTAAATCTAACCATATATTGTACTAAAATCTTTTTTTTAGGTCACTCCCACCAATCAATCATTTTTTTCTTCTTATCCTAACACCAAGGTTGTGAGCACTGAACTCTGCTGCCAGACACCCTCTTCCCTACTCCTGCAGAGTGAGGTGTTTTCCATCTACCTAAGATCTATCTAAGTCACAATCTACCTTCCAGGGCATGTTGGGAATGTCACCACATGGAGCTGTCACTTTTTTATCCTCTTTGTATGCTGGTTCTGTGAGTGAAAATGAGCCATTGTTAGTCATCCAGAAATGTTCCTGCTCATGGTCTTTATGGTGGATGAGGGCTACCTCATGGATGATCTTCTTCCATGCAAGATCTGTTGGCCAGGTTTCTGTCGAGGCACACACAGATGCAAGCGCATAAGGTTAGCTAGACCCTATCCATTACAAGGGTGCATGTCAAAAGAATGATTCAGAGAGTAAAGGAGCACAAGCTGTTTGACAGAGTCATCCCACTGACCGTCTTGGGCAGCATAAACCAACTATTTACATTTTCATGCTTGCTGGTGAACAATCAAAATGGACCTTTGGTCAGAGCATAGGCCAAGCCAGTTTAAATTTACATTGGTTTTTGCTTTGGGTCAATCAGATTTTGATTGCAATTGTTAAGGAGATACTTTGATAATCCATTCATTATTTTTTAAAGACAACCAACTGCATTAAGTAATAGATACATGTAATGAAATGTTTATTGGATATTACCTGATTTTGTGCCTATCAGAAGTGTCAAAATATGAAATATATAAATACATCAATACCACTACAATGCATAGCAGTTGTTTATGTAGATGTTGTGTTGGGCTTGATAAGGAAATTTGTTTTAGTAAGCACCGAACAGAAAAAATTTAAGATTCAACAGCATGTCAATGTAATACAGATATACATTTATTAATAAATATGAACTGTTATTTGTTGAACTGTAGAAATGATACACATTAAAGTACATTAAAACATACAATTCATATGTTTTTCTTTACGGGAATACTAATACTTTAAAATTTAGTTTCTGTAGGTGCTAAAATTTAACAACTTAAAAACAAATACAAATTCTTAATATTAATTTGTAACAACTGAACTAGCACCCAAGCAGGGGGATACATTCAGTTGCGAGACAGACTTTTCTGCAAGTAGTGTTATATATGAGTGGTCAACGTTCTCTCTAATAGTGTTTGAAACATGATCTTTATACATCCTCTCAACTAGAATGTCCTCCTGAGCACAGATGACAAAGACACACCAGCTACAACCTGTTAGAACGATTTGCCAGTAATAGGCATGTGATCTCTTCAACTTCAGCTCTCCATTCTGTATTTTCAGGTAAGGCCAGTCCACATAACTTCGACACTTTGCCCTGTGGCCTTCAAGACACCAAAGTGGGATGCCATCTGGAGGTGATCCTAACCATGGGGCATCTGGGTAGACTACAAAGCCACATGGGAAGAAGTAATCATTTTACAATGTGCAGCCCCCTTTTTATTTCTATGGTCTGCATACCAGATCCCTTGAACATCCATTCTGCTAGGTTGTCAGTGGATGTCTCCCCTGGTACATGGCAAACCTCAGGGAAACATGAGGATGTTAGTCTCCTTTTTCTAAATTGATGCCATTCGGTGCTGCTGCTCTGCTCCCTTGTACCAGCCTGGATATTGTGTGAATTCTCACAGGTTGTCTAATACTTTGTCGTGGAGTTGCTCTTGATGATTAATCACAATGTATCCGGGTTATGACTGACGAGGTACACAACTCAGGCCCTCAAGGTAGGACATAAAGACAACTAGAGCAGGTTAAAGGTTTTATTCTTTGTTCAACAACCCTCAGTTATGTATACTCGCCAAAAGGATTATTAGGAACACCTATTCAATTTCTCAATAATGCAATTATCTAATCATTATCTAACCAATCACATGGCAGTTGCTTCAACTGTGTGGTCCTGGTCAAGACAATCTCCGAACTCCAAATAGAATGTCAGATTGGGAAAGAAAGGTGATTTAAGCAATTTTGAGCGTGGCATGGTTGTTGGTGCTAGACGGGCCGGTCTGAGTATTTCACAATCTGCTCAGTTACTGGGATTTTCACGCACAACCATTTCTAGGGTTTACAAAGAATGGTGTGAAAAGGGAAAAACATCCAGTATGCGGCAGTCCTGTGGGCGAAAATGCCTTGTCGATGCTAGAGGTCAGAGGAGAATGGGCCGACTGAATCAAGCTGATAGAAGAGCAACTTTGACTGAAATAACCACTCGTTACAACCGAGGTATGCAGCAAAGCATTTGTGAAGCCACAACACGCACAATCTTGAGGCAGATGGGTTACAACAGCAGAAGACCCCACCGGGTACCACTCATCTCCGCTACAAATAGGAAAAAGAGGCTACAATTTGCAAGAGCTCACCAAAATTGGACAGTTGAAGACTGGAAAAATGTTGCGTGGTCTGATGAGTCTTGATTTCTGTTGAGACATTCAGATGGTAGAGTCAGAATTTGGCGTAAACAGAATGAGAACATGGATCCATCATGCCTTGTTACCACTGTGCAGGCTGGTGGTGGTGGTGTAATGGTGTGGGGGATGTTTTCTTGGCACACTTTAGGCCCCTTAGTGCCAATTGGGCATCGTTTAAATGCCACGGCCTATCTGAGCATTGTTTCTGACCATGGCCACCATGTACCCATCCTCTGATGGCTACTTCCAGCAGGATAATGCACCATGTCATAAAGCTTGAATCATTTCAGATTGGTTTCTTGAACATGACAATGAGTTCACTGTACTAAAATGGCCCACACAGTCACCAGATATCAACCCAATAGAGCATCTTTGGGATGTGGTGAATTGAGAGCTTCGTGCCCTGGATTGGCATCCCACAAATCTCCATCAACTGCAAGATGCTATCCTATCAATATGGGCCAACATTTCTAAAGAATGCTTTCAGCACCTTGTTGAATCAATGCCACATGGAATTAAGGTAGTTCTGAAGGCGAAAGGTGGTCAAACACAGTATTAGTATGGTGTTCCTAGTAATCCTTTAGGTGAGTGTATACTCATGAGAGTGATACGATAATCTAGTGATAAGATTAAATGTAAACACTGTTTCCTACATATATTGACCATAATTAGTGTCCTACAGAATAAGTTCTTACCAATGCTGCAAGTACCTACACAATCTATCATCATTCCCTACTCGCATGCTGTGCGGCTTTACGCTCTTGTCAATGAATATTTGTTAGATATTGTGCAGAATATGGAATAAAACGTTTATGCATTATAGCTCATTGGCATAACTATATTGCAAGCTAACACAAATAGAAACACTTTGAACTAGATTCCCTGTAAGATAGTTAACATGAACTAGCTAATGTTAATGTTACATCCGCTGAGTAGCTAAGTAGTTGAATGTGTAATTGCAAATCTGTCATTGCTGTGGCACTTACCTTCATAGTTGTCTATGTAGCTTCCTATATACAACTATTTTCCATCTTGCTAGCTAGAGTCTCAGAAGTGGATTTGAATATTCGATGAACATCATTAATGTCAAGTTTAGGCAAGTCCTGGAGACACCTTTTTTAAAGAAAAATACAGCGACAAAGCTGAACGTAGAGCTAGCAATATTATCTCTACTGGTTTGTAAAATGCGGGACCGGAAACTGGCACATGGCTGTGGAACATTAGGTCATGGAATGTGCATAAGGTAAATTTTAAAGAAAACCATCCCTATAGAACGCGATTTAAATTCATCAAAGTACGTTTGTTTTATTATAATCACACCTTGAGTGATTTCACTTGATTTTCGACCGAGGGTAAAAAACCCACACCCACACCCACCCATGCCTTGCCCCTAGTGGTCTGGAGCACTTCCGTTTTGAGTAACTTGAAATGCAGCGTTTCTGCAAATGTTGCTGTGGTTTGGGCTAATGCTGTTGTGTTCTGCCAGATGCAGTTGTGGTGTGACCCAATGTTGTTGTGTTGTCACTTAATGTTGTTGAGTTTTGACAAGTTTATTGTTTTCTAAAAGGCAGAGTTTTTATATATATTTCATTTTTGTTACTGTTGTTGTGTTTTAAACTTTTGTTTGCATCGCTATTGTTGTTGTGTTTTGCACCCGTGGGCCACCGTACTTTATGCATGATCGGAATTACAGATGAATATTTGTTGAATTTTTTGGGGTATAAAAACATATACATAATTTGAGATCCGAGGCTATAGCTCTGGAAGCCAAGGCCTAACATCGCCCCTGCTGAAGCAAGTCTTCTCTTCACATTTGAAACTGAGACTTGCTTACCTTGCCTAGTGTTAAGCTGTGCTTGAAGATGTTGTCCTGTGAGCTGCCTATCATGCCAGTTGTTGACTCTCATGAACTTTTCTTTTGGTTTTGTTGTGGTTTTGGGTCTGCCAGACCTCTTCATGTCAGAGTTTCTTACAGTTTCCAAAGGACTTTTGATGGTATAATAAACTGTACTCACTGACACCTTGGCTTTTGTTTCAACTTCTCTAAAGAAAATACCTATACTTTCAAGGATTATAATGGTCTGTATGTCTTCCTTCGTAAATTTCCTTTTTTCTTGCCATTATGATAACAGATTACTTCTTGCAGTACAATACTGTCCAAATAATTAAGAGGGTGTAGTATAACGGTCTGTGCCAACACAGCTTTTAAACAGGCAGAGGGTTTGTAAATAATCAGCAAAAGTTGTGACACCTGTACGAATTCTTTGCATGAACTTTCAAGGCTAAATTTACTTCCATTGAAAAAACAGCTGTAAGGCCTGAAAAAGGCCCTTTTTAACTCTGAAATGTACATAATTTTCTGTTTTTTGGTAACCTAAACTTTTTTATACCTACCTTTTTTGAAACTTTTCACCCCTAGTGTATAGGTTATACCATTTCAACTAGCTTATCTGGAAATCAACTAAGTTTCCTTTGAGGTGGTAACAGTTGACAGTGACCTAGTTGATGTTTTTGACTAAAGTCAGCAATTACACAAGATGTGATGAAGATAGTGAAACCACATGGGATCCATGCTAATAAAGATTGTATTTACTATATGACAATAGTGAAAATGTTTATGAATTTGTTTAGTATCTGTCATAAGTTTGGGGTTTGGACAGATAGGCAGAGGCAGAACGGCTGTTTGAATGGTAAACCATGTTTTAATAACGTTGAAACGGAACAAACAAACAAACTTAAAGCAAACTTACAACTGGGTAGTAGCGCCTTCGGCTAACAACCAAAATGAACCACACGACCGTGTGGAAACATTGAACATAAATAGGTTCCCCA
>JACXGJ010004736.1:0-43371 GCA_016801105.1 Esox niger
AACTCAGTAAATATATTCCATCTTCACTTGAATTAGTTTCATCCACTTTCTAACAGTAGGCTATGCTGTATACAGTGGATATAAAAGGTTTTCACACCCCTGTTAAAATGCCAGGTTTTTATGTAAAGTTATTTGACAAAGATAAATCATGTCAAAAAGCTTTCCATCTTTAATTATTACCTATAATGTGAAAAATTCTGTTGAAAAACAAACTGAACTCTTTGATGGGAAAATAAAAAATAAAAAAACTCACAATAACTGGGTGTGTAGACTTTTTATATCCACTTTATATTCTGTCATTCTGACTGACTGAGCTCCACCACACTACTACTGGTTTGATTGACGATTGTAAAGAGCGCATGTTATGAAAACGAGGTAAGAAATAAATAACATTCAATGGTATATCAACATACATAAAGAATGGAGATTGAAATTGTAATGATATTGTAATAGTATTTAGGAAAATAATATTCAGGTTAATATATTTCACCCAAGAAAAATACATTCATGCTATGTAAAAAAAAACTATTGGGGCAGAAATGAATACACACACAAGTACTCGAATATTAAATTAATTTCGGATATAGTCTAATGCATCTTCATAATTTTTTCTCTGACTCCTTCAACCACACTATAGACCCTGGTCCAGGTACTAATGCCTGTTCTTACTCAGTACAAGTATGACCGGCAGTCTCAGTATATCATACATTTGTAAAAAAGGAAAAGGGTGTTTGTTTTATTCTGAAATTTGTGACATTCAGTTCATAAATAATATTGATATTTTCTACCAGTGACAACTGACAGAAGTGAATGATACATGGGCTAAATAATTACTGTATTTTAAGTTGCCCTCAGAGGACTTTATTCATGTTTACAGTGTAACCTACAGTTGTTTTTGTTGTTTTTGTACTATAATCAAAAGGAAGGTTCAATGTTTCAAAACTCTTAGTACAAAACTCCAAACTGATTATACTTGTAAACCATTACAAGTGTCAACCAATCTTGTCAGCCTATCTGGCATTCAAAACAACTGATTTTGCTTTCATTTGGTTTCTAAAGTTCTTTCACCACTAGATCATGGATTCAACAACTATGTTTTTGGTGAAATATGAGAATTCAAAATCATCAAAACAACATAGTGTAATTCTCTCTGTTTAGTCAATGTAACAAAGAGATTTTTCACAATAATTGATGCAAAAAAGTAACTTTTACCACAACATGGATTTGTTGTATAATCTGTTGTAACAAATACAAACATATGACAAAAATTGCAAAGAAATGATAGATATGTCAATGTTGAGCGCACACAACGCTAATGAGCGTCAATTCTTTGTTTTACATTAGGCCATGATATCTTGTCCACATCTCAATGGATATCTTAATTTTTCATGAACTGTAGGTAAAAAAAATATGGCATGGCTAATCAAAATCAGATTTTGGTCCCCAGTGATGTCATGCCATGGCTTATCCGTGGGCTGAAGAAGGGTGACATGCTCATGGGGATTGTGATCATAGACCTTCCAGCTCTTAATGAAAATGAGACTACTGTATGGGTCCAGGTCTAGAGTCAGGCAATGGGGGTTAGCCCAAAACCATTCCTGAATCACCTCTGAATGGTTGAACCTAACATTATCACACACAATTTCATTAAGGAACTCATTGAAGTGTCCAGCATCAGCATTGTAAGAACCAGACAGGAGCTTATGTCCTACCAGGCCATTTTCAGATATGGCTGCGCACATGGATATGTTTCCCCCAGGTTGTCCAGGCACAGGGACAGTTGCTCATTGGCCCATGATATTGTGCCGACCCTGTGTCCAATGTTGGCCAGGTAGAAGCCTGCTTTATCAAGAATGATGGCCTTGAGATGGTTCACAGCAGCTCCGTTTTTTTTTTACCCTGTTCAGGGGCTATATGACTTACTGCTCTGTCTAGTTGTTTATCATGCTCCATTTTGTAGGACATTGCCAGTGTTCCCACAGTTTATTTTGTTATGGAGTTAGCAGTTGTGATGACTACTATGGATTGCAGTCCTGTTGCATATCCTGTTTGCCAACACCAAGTTTGTGGGTTTGAATCCTACTGAGTTCACGTACAAGTCTATGACCTTGGTGATCCTGTACTTTTCAATCTGATCATAGTAAGAAGAACAATGTAAAATACATAATGTAAATTCACCAAATGGTTGTGTGATAATCAGTTAGAAACAGTGAGCAAAGTGAAAGTAAAAGGTATGTTTACAATAAAGAAAATCTTATCACAAGTTATGCATGTACTGCATGATTATGTTTTTCAATGTGAAACATGTTTTCAAGGTTTTTTTGTGCACTGTCAATGTCAGCTGTACTTAGAGTTGTGAACAAAAGGTATTTTTTGATGAGTGGTGAAATATTACCACATAACAAAGCTTATAAAAACACTGAAAACACTATTAACAATTCAAATAAAAGAAACTGCATTGCTGTCCTATTAAGTTCCACTTAGAAAAGTTGTATCTTAATTAGCTCTGATTGTGATCTTTATCTGTTTTCTGGCTATCAAACAATTAAAATCAGGAACTGTGCTAAACTGCATGACATAGTAAAATCAAAATCAATCAGATTTCATTTTTGCTCATGCAATAAAATCATAACTGCCTTCACAAAATAAATCAGATTTCTGGACATTTTATGAACAGACAGCTTGTACTATTGGTTAGAAAATGAGAAATGAGGGCAGCTGAGCGGCAAAGACATCTTAGTTCCAAAATGTAATTGAAGAACACAAGTTAAATCCAAAGAAACTTTGGTGCTTTCATAAACAGCTGGGCTACAGCAAAACAACTCCATACCAAGATGTTTTTTATCAGTCTGAGCATGGATGGAGAGAATGTATCTGATAGAACCAAAGTAGTTTCCACACTTGTTTTACATCAGCAGTTTAGGAGAAGCTGCCTTATCACCTTGTGCTGCATAGTGATGGTCAGGTGCAGAACCATTGCTCACAACAGGGGCTGCTAGCTGATTAATTTAGCTTTTTATACATTTCTTGAAGCATGGTAAATAAAATTATATTTAAAATATGAAAGTGTTGTCCAAAAAGTGTGGCTCACTATACATTGTTTTGGTGTAAAAATAACACAATATTTGACCCCTCTCCAAATATTTTAGCTCTGGATGTGTGCAGTGAGAAACCACAAATTGAGTCAGAATGTTAGATGTCAGCATGACGTGATGGTTGTTCGTGAGGTAGATAGCAAGCTACTACCAAGCTAAGTAATTTACTAGCTATATAGTGGACACTGACTGTTAAATCCATGGGAAAGTGCATTTTCAGTTCAGTCTTTCACACTTGACACATTTATGGGAATTTATTTTGTGGAATCCCATATGTGTATCTCACACAAACATATGATATAAACAAAAACAACAAAAACTCTGCGAAAAGCCGTCAACAAATGTCCAGAATTTCTCAGTCACTGATTATAGCATTAGGCTAACTGCTCTAACAACAGTGGGTACTTAAGTCGAACTTATACATGTATTTGTTTTCCATCAAAACCTAACATAAATTCATTTGAATAGGAAATATCGTGAAAATAATTGGAAATAGTCATAGACAAGGTTAGAAGTAATGATTTTTATTTGAAATAATAACTGTGCCCTTTAAACTTTGCATTCGTAAAAGTAGTTTATTTGTTGAGGCTATCAGTTGACATAACATGTTATGACAGAGTTATGACCACATTATGAAACTACACTAAAAGTGTTACCAAATCCTGGAATATCAGACCATCATCCTATTATGTTTACCGCCTGAACAACTAATTCACCTAACCCTATCCCAACTGAGACAGACTTTAAATTCTCAGTTGGGAATAAATTATTATATCCCCTGATTTTGTACGTTTTCTCACTGACAGAATAGATCAGAATAGATCAGTCTATAATTTTAATGGTAGGTTTATTTGAACACTGGGAGATAAGTGGGAAATAAGTATTCGACCCCTCTGCAAAACATGACTTTTTGGTGGCAAAACCCTGACAGAGGTCTGATGTTTCTTGTTGTTGGCCACCAGGTTTGCACGCATCTCAGGAGGGATTTTGTCCCACTCCTCTTTGCAGATCTTCTCCAAGTCATTAAGGTTTTGAGACTGACCTTAATGTGCTTCTTCTTGAGCCACTCCTTTGTTGCCTTGGCTGTGTGTTTTGGGTCATTGTCAAGCTGGAATACCCATCCACAAACCATTCTCAATGCCCTGGCTTAGGGAAAGTGGTTCTCACCCAAGATTTGACGGTACATGGTCCCGTCTATCGTCCCTTTGAAGTTGTCCTGACCCCTTAGCAGAAAAACACCCCCAAAGCATAATGTTTCCACTTCCATGTTTGACGGTGGGGATGGTGTTCTTGGGGTCATTAGTCCTCCTCCAGACACAGTGAGTTGAGTTGATGCCAAAGAGCTCGATTTTGGTCTCATCTGACCATAACACTTTTACCCAGTTCTCATCTGAATCATTTAGATGTACACTGGCAAACTTCAGATGGGCCTGCACATGTGCTTTCTTAAACATTTGGATTTTGCGGGTGCTGCAGGATTTCAGTACCTTACGGTAATGTGTTACCCATTGTTTACCTCATTAATATGCAAATCAATTTATACCATATTTGACCTGTGTTTTCTGTATTTTTTGTTCTTTTGTCTCTCACTGTTCAAATAAACCTACCATTAAAATTATTGCCCACTGACATTTCTTTGTTAGTGGGCAAGCGTAAAAAAATAAGCAGGGAATCAAATACTTTTTCTCCCTCACTTTAAGTCAGAGAACATTTTTCAGTGTCCCATCCAGCAATATCAACTAGCTAAGCGAATGTACTTCATCTCTGTGAAACTTTGTCTTCTGTTTACCCCAAAGAGTGTTCTGGCCAGGACCTCTAAGTCACAGAGCTTTAAATATCCCGGAGCAGGATATCTGCTCCATTCATACTAAGCCAGAGCCACCACTTTACAATAATCATCACTAGATTAATTGGCAACGTTCCTTTTGGGTACCTTTCATATAGAAAGGTACCCAAAAGGAACGTTGCTCATGCTTGATGTGAATGGGTATTGGAGAGCGAAAATACTGCCATGGCAGTTAACATAGCAGACTTGGGTGCCAGCAGCTTTCCAGGAAAGTCTTATCCGGAATGATTTCTGCGTTATGACAGATATTCCACAAAGACTTTGTTCCCAAAATGTTACACATTTTTATAAATGTGTTTTTGCAATTGAAATATTGAAATCAGATCCTTCAAAGTGGCTATTTTGAAAACTCTAAACTAAGAATATAATTTGATTAATTATACACTATGCTGGTGTGTTCATACTTTTCATTGGCACTACACATTTGTTCTAGATCCTCAATAGGTTTGATTTGTAAAAAACTTTGGGAACAAAGCTCTCTAATGATTGTTTTATTGAGATGAGGTCTGGTGACTATACGTCTGTAGAGTTATGGTACTGGGCACATGATAACTATAATGTGGCATTTGAGACTGAAACATACCATTGTGGTAAAAAGTTCAACATTGACGTAATATGGTTGACCTTACTTTGATTGTGGCATTTTTGTTGTTCCTGCAAACACGTGTTTGTCATTATGCAAGCTCCACACTATCTGGCCAGTGGCCAGTAGCAAACACTTAAGCTATGAGAAGCAAGCCTGACAGTTGAGCTGAGATTTTCTCCTCTAAGTATTCTCTGCATTCCGTTTCCAACGTAGCACACTCTGGCAGTCACCTCATCAGCTCCCTTCAGTCTAAATTCTGGGGTTCAGTCTGTCTTAAACACATATATTTACAACTTCTTACTCATGCTGCTGGTCCCATATATATTTATATAAATCTGGTCTTTTAATTGTTTCAGAGCAATTGGATGGTATAAAAATGACACTAAGAGATAGATTGTTCACCTTTTAATGTACTCCAAACAAAACATAGTTTAGTTAAAAAGTTAAACAAGTCAAGTCTTTATTTGGATGACTCAAGTCTCGAGTTGGACTCAACCATCCGTGACTCAGACTTGCTTTTTACTATTCTTGATTCAGTCTTTTGTACATTTCAATCTGGACTGGATTAAGCAAAATATAAAATGCAAATTGTAAAAGGCAGAACGTTATCTAGCATTATGAAAGACACACAACTCTAGGCGTGCACACAGCCTACATCAGCTGGTGAGTTGCAGAGAAAAACAAGAAAATGAACCAGGCAAGTCTAGTTCAGCCAGCCCATGATTGGAAGAAATGAATGTTGTTGCCCTCAATAGATTCGAACCAGGCTCTCCCATGTAACAGGATGTGTCTGTAACCACTACGCAGCTAAGCTATACATGTGCCAAGTGTTGATAATGCGTCTCGACATTGGATCATTTTGTCACGCCTTAAGACCATGCCAAGTTTGGATATTTCGCTAGACACCATTAAGCATTGTGTTAAACAGACTGACGTTTCTTATTAAGTTTACTCCAGAGTCAAATTCTTCATATGTGTACATATACCTGGTGGATGGAGCTCATCTAAATCTGATTCCACCACAAATAGCATTTATTAACTGTATGGCTTTTGCCGCAGGCCATTTTGACAGCTTATTATCCAGTAATAGGCTTACAAGTATCTATTAATTTACTACTTACTTGAAATAGTAATAAGAATAGAGCAGTTAGCGAGAATGAATATGAACTTTACACTACCAAAGCAATTTCATTTACTGACACCACGCAGTTGGTTTTTCTTCAATTTGTGTACAACATTGATACAATAACAATCAATATAGGTGACAATAACTGACTTTTTCATCAAGTGAAAAGAGTTTGTGTTGTGGTGTTTTATTTCATGGCACAATAACATTCGTTTTTCTTTCATTTGTGAATAACATTGATAAAATATCTATCAATACCGGTGACGATAACTGACCTTTTCATCAAGTGAAAAGATGAGGGACTTGTGGAAACCCCTCCTCTTCTACTGCACAAGTGGTTGTGATCTACTGTATATTACCAAAAAAAGCATGCATGGGTGCATACTGTGAAAATCCATTAGAAATAGTCGCAATATACCCGTAAACAGTTTTATTTTAGGCTTACTATAACGTAGCTAGTAAAGGCTAGTTGTAGCCAGCAACCTTTTTGTCTATCCTGAACAAATCCTAAAGCATAATTTGTTTTGACTGGCGAGGTTCAAACATGGCAGTCCACATCTCTAACCACTACACTATTTAACAAGGGATAGTCATCCAGTCAGACCAGTCAGTCACTCAGTAAGAGACATTCGCTCTTCTTGGCGGGCTCTACTTAAGCAGTCTGGCAAAAAACTGTACATGCACATTCATTTAAAAAAAAAAAATCTATAGTATATTGTAAGGAATTAAGAGCCTTGGGAAACAGATAGAAATACACATAAAAAAATCCTTGAGCAAACCCAAAATACTAGCCCAGATACTATTATCCTTCGAACTACAATGATGGAAATAAGTACTTGATCCCCTGCTGATTTTGTACGTTTTCTCAGTCTATAATTTGAATGGTAGGTTGAACTGTAAGAGACAGAATAACAACAACAAAATCCAGAAAAACGTGTGTTATAAATTGATTTGCATTTAAATCAGGGAAATAAGTATTTGATCCCATAGTTAAATAGAGTAGCAATGATCTACTCAATTTAACTATGAATATGTTCATAAAACTGTTTCTTATGTACAGTATGGTCAAGCTGCTCTGACAACAGCTCATTAGGTTTGAGATCCGACAACTGTTCTGGCCACTCCATTGTAGACAGAACTCCAGCTGACTGCTTGTTCCCTAAATTGCTCTTTAGGAGCTTTGGATCATTGTCCTGTTGTAGGAGGACATTGGCTCTAATCAAGCACCGTCCACAGGGTATGGAATGGTGTTGCAAAATTGAGAGATAGCCTTCTCTTTTCAAGATCCCTTTTACCATATATAAATCTCCAGCTTTACCACCACCAAAGCACTCCCAGACAATAACATTGCCTCCACCATGCTTGACAGATTGCGTCAAGCACTCCTCCAGAATCTATCATCTCTTTTTCACTGTTTATGTTTAAAATGGTGTTTTGTGTGTACTATTTATTGAAGTTGCCAGTTGAAGACCTGTGAGGCATCTGTTTTTCAAAATAGATACTCTAGATATCTTATGTATGTATGTATGTATGTATTGTGCACTGGGACTTCACACTCCTTTTTCTATTCTGGTTAGAGCCAGTTTGCACTGTTTTGTGAAAGGAGAAGTACACAGCGTTTTTTAAAGATATTCAGTTTCCAGTGTGCCATTGGAACACAGGAGTAATAGTTGCTGATAATGGGCTGTACAACTGTTGTAAATTATCCTGTAGTGCAGCTCATTAATGGTGGGTGTTAAGGGAGAGGCGCATGCATGTAGCTAGATTCCCTTCTCTGTTTGCCTCATCCCTTCTTACCTTTCTTCATCTCATCTTTCTTACTATTCTCTCCTTTTTCAATTGCCTCCTCTTCATCTGTTCTCTCCTCATCTAATTCCCTCCTCTCCATCTCTTTTTTAGTTTCTTCCTCTCTATTATTCCTCTTCCATTATCTCCATATGTTTTTCCTGTCATATTCAATGTCACAAAAACGTAGTTATTTGAACCCAAATAACAATTGCGTGCCTCAGTTTTTGTGTGTGCGATCATCATGCATGCAAAGTTGGACGCGCATTACCACTAGTGACCGATGAAGTGCTAGTTTAGTTTTCTCTGGTTTTGGTTGGTTGGATGGCTGGTAAAAACAGAGTATATCTACGATAATATTAGCTGACCCATATAAAATGTGATTTAGTTATCTACTATTGACACATCTTTTACAGAACAATGATAGGGATATGCCTACTTGCTGTTACATCTTTTTCAAACAGGAATTGTTCAGAAGATCAGGCAACTGTTTGTTGGATAGCTGTAACATGGCGCTGCCTTCAAGATAAAACATTATCTATAACATGATATTTGAGGAAAAAAGGTGTGTCGGGATGCACTCTGCCGAAAGAAGATGATTTGCATTTGATACGGCCTACGTAACTCCATACATGTAGGCCATGGGATTCTGCTTGCTTTGCATCTCAGAAAATTGCGCTCATTGGTTATCATTGACTGCTGACAACATTGGCCTTAAACTAAGAGTGCAGGGGTTCGATCACAGTATATTTCGTAAATTTGCATATTGAAAATCCATCGCTGCAGGCCCTAGTAATGGCAGGTTATGTTCGCATGGGTAAAACTTGTGTGTTGGTAAAATGTCGCGTTCCTGGGGTTTTGACAATGTTGGTGGGTGTGGATTTAGTGTGTGTGTGAAAAGCTATAGATATCTTGATTTTTATAAACAATAATGTCAATGCTCTTTTTGATATATTGCCATTTATTTTTCAATTATATTTTAACGCAATAAAAACATGAATAAAACAAATAGCAGAATAGGCTAACACACACCTTTTGATAGAGCTTGTTTACTTATGAGAAGCATATAACATGGCTGGCAATGTATTTAAATCCTGCTAGGCATCAATAAGAAAATGTAAAACTCGAAGAAGTAGTGATATTTACGGTGGATGAAACAGTTATTTGCAACCAATGGGGTGATTGATAAACTAGATAAAGCATTGTTGGATAAATCTATTCTAATTGTTTGGAATACAAAGGAACGCAATAAAAAACAAGCATTCAGAGCTGAAGAAATTATTGTTCTTCTTGACGAGGTAGAGGCACCTATCCATCAAATATAGTATCAGTAAGATGCAGGGTTTCAGATTCCTGAACGGTACATTTTTAACAGTTGCTTAGTTAGCCTATTTCTTGATTTACGTACATTTTTCTCTATCCTCAGTGGACCAATTGCATTTAGTTACATTTAAATCCAGTCATGGACTTCAAATATTTCTAAATAAATGTGTCTAAATAATTTTTTAAAATAAATTGTATTCATTCTATTGCCTTGATGTTAACTTTTTGCGATCACTCCTCACATGTTGAGGGGGCGCTGAATGTTCCTTTCAGATACAAACAACAGTTTTCCTTTGTGTCAGGCATGTCTGCATACCATTCATAAACCCACGAGTATGACACTACTTGTGGCCACTGACTACGATGTGGACAGTTTGACAGTGTTCTGGTCTCACCAACTTTCCTTGACTCCAGCAATTCAAAGTAAGTTAGGTAGCTAACGTTAAGTTTCTGAAACCTGTTGCTGAAATTGTTCGTCCAAGTTATGTACCTAGTATAAATGTTTTTTGCATTTTTTTGCAATTTGTAAATGATGTTTGTTTAGTGTGAAACTGTAACGGTAAGGTTTATGGACTTTGTCGTTGCATTGGGTTTCTATGAGGAAGGTGGGTGTAGATTTCCCTCATGAACCACATCAAAATACTTATACAACTGACCTAAAAAACGTTTGGGGCGATGGTGAATAGACAGAAAAGTGTTAAAAGGGCCCAAAGTGTTTTTAATTAACTTCGCCTTAAAGCAAAGTCTGCCTTAGTCTTCTGAAAACCTAACCCTGAGATACAGTACAATTTGAGTTAGATCGGTAGTTTCATTTTCCCCCGAGTGTTGGCCAACAACACATAATGTCTTTACAAGAAGTGGTGAGTGTTCCTCAGTAGTCCAGTCTCAGTCTTGACTTGTGCACGTAACATATACAACTTGCAAAATACATTTTTTATGTGTTTAGGATATTTTTTAAAATCCTGAACACATTAGTGAAATACTGTGCAAGGGGTGTGCAAACATTTACTATTGACTTCATGACTTGAATACCTTGATTCCTAAATTATATAGTCTTTCACTACAAATTTGCTTTCCTCTTATGAACATTTTACATGGAATTGGCCTTCTCTGTTCTCTTAAAATTCTAACCCCCCACCTCATCTAAGTTCTGAAGAATTGTAACTTCTTAGCCAGAGTTGTGTTAGTTAAATGATTGCACAGCAATTCACATGGGATAGCTTAGCAAATGCGTGTGCTGCAGAAAACATCAGTTGCAGGAAGCCTTACCACTCCCAAACATCTGCCCTCTAGTCTTATTGTGATATAAACATATGTGATTACTGTCATAACTAGATTGTCACAGGCCCCTTGTGCAAATGAATCATTGTCCCTGTCTCCCGTAATATCCCCACCAATTTTTCCTAACTTGCACTCAACTACGTTCCTGTAACAAAAACATCATCTCTTTTCTTGGTATGTTGTGCAAAAAATGGGAGCATGACGGTAATCTGCAATTGATAATCTTCCTGCAAAATCTTTATCAAGACCACCTTGCAGAAATACAGCAGCAAATCACTGTGGTACATGGACATACATTACATACATGGTCAATGTCACAAATAGACACACATTTCCACAGTAGCTGATACAGAGGTAAAAAACAACAGACAAAATTACAACAAACTCAATCCGTATTGTCTCAGCAAGTCTTTGGACTGTAATGTCAGGATAGCTTACATATGCATTTACAGAACATGTATCCATTTTTTTTTATTAGCACTAGACTGTAGGTCTACAACAAGCTCATATGACAGGTCAGAAACCTTCTGTGAAATGGCTTGGCAACTGCAAAAAAAGTTATATATTTTCACAAATTTGTTTGTGGATTTCAATTCTTCAATGTTTTAGGAATGTCTAATTTTGGCATTTTAGCTCTCTCCTTTTTTACATTTGTAGCACCACTTGTGTGCTTAAATGTAATCATTTTGACTGCTTTCCTTGTCTTTTTACTCAGTTGAAGTTAATGTTCACACAAAATTCCACTAAGCTAGAAGTGTACAATTGTTGGACAGTATTTGCATAATTCACCAGAAATATTTCCATTACGTTCAACGTTAGATTTGCCACACAGTAGTAGAAATTACACTTAAAAATGAATAACCATGAGCGAGATTAGTTGTCATGCAAATACATTCAAAGCTTTTGTCACTTCTTTTTAATATGTGGCCGGTGTGCTGCCTATGAAGGTGTTTGGGCAGGGAGCATCTGGAGAGCTTGTTCGTGGGCCCCTGACTCTCACGGTCCATCGGCACTGCCTGGCACTACTCAGCTCTATGAAAGATAGAGACTGGAGCTGATAGATTGATGTAGAGAGACACCTTTAGATAAATATACCTTAGCTGGGTAAAGCACTGAGTTGTCAACAGGGGGTTCTTAACATAGCCTTTATAAAAAACCCAGGAATAGGGGAAGGAGAGGAAGTCTCATGATCAGAAGAATGGTTCAGATCTGGGGCCTGACATCTGAACAGGACAATAGCATAACATTTAGTCTTTACTGCTTGTCTGGATTTCTTGCCCGTATATTTTCTCCATAAACTGTGTGTGCATTCTGTCCTGGAGCAGGCCAGAGCCAAGAGCAGTGCTGTCTTGGCTCTGGCAATGCTCACTAGACCCCTGGCACAAGCCCTGTGGCCACCTCTATTCCACAGACAAGCCATCAGTGGCTGGTGCATTTGTCAGGGCAGGGTCAGACCCTACTGGGGAGCTTAACGTCTGAGTCTGTCTCTCTGCAGCGCATGAATGGCTGTGGTATGATGGCTGGGCGGTAGTTTGGGAGAAAAGGAGAGGGGGTGACGGTGGTTAGGCCTTCTTCAGTCCTGCGTCATCAGCATCTGTCTGGGCTGCTGGCAGGTGGCCCCAGGCAGGAGAGCTGTAAATCACTGCGCTGCAGCTGCTGGACACACTGCTGTGCTTTATGGTTCTCCCCAACACACACAGTCAGACAGAGGCTCATTCCAATGGAAACCATTTTGCTGTTTGTGTGCATACAGATTTCAGTTCAACTGGATTTGGTGGCATTTGACTTTCAGGGATTTTTTTGTGATGTAACTCGCACAAAGTAATCTTCAGAGTGAGTCCATTTTCGTGACAAGATGTGCAATGCTAAATTCACCAGCTGTTTAGAAACAAACCTGTGAGATATTTTGCTGTCTAACCGAACTACAGTAGGAATCTTCCAATGATAATGGCAATAGTGGTTGTTGTCTGGGGAATATTTTCGGAAGTAGGCTGTTATATTTACAGGGTCACTGAGTAAAATCCCCAGCTATATGTCAACTTTGAAAACACACAATTTAAAAGTGGATTTCAGACTATTCTTGGATAGAGGTATTGTTTTACAGTGAAAGCTAGTAGTCAAAGTGAAAAGTTTGCATTGTTAGTCTTAGATATTTTGTTGTTTCTGTTTTGAAACCAAACCTGTTGATTGGTAATTCGATGGCAAATTATCTACCTCTAAAAAAATATTAGATGGGGACATGTCTGTAGCCTGGTCCGTAAGCACATACAATGGATATTCTGGAACTGAAAAAAAGTACTGTGGACACAAAAAGTCTACACACCCCTGTTAAAATGCCAGGTTTTTGTGCTGTAAAGGAATTAGACAACGATAAATCAGGTCAGAACTTTTTCCACCTTTAATTTGGCCTATAATGTGAACAATTCAGTTGATAAACAAACTGAAATCCTTGAGGGTAAATTAAAAATAAAAACTTCACAATGACCGCTGGGGTTCTTTCAGAAATTATTCAGTTTTGGGTTGATGAAATAAACCATGCGCTGTGCAATTTGAGAATAATCTGATGAACTGGACATAGCTGGCAGAATTAACTAAGAATTATTACTCAATCATCTTAAGTTTCATACAGACATAATCACAAAGATTGTGATTAAAGGCTTTTGCTTTCCATAAAAATAAAGGCACCTTAACACATCAGTGACACTCTAAGAATATTTGACACTGTAAGAATACTGCTACTGTAAGATGTGAATTGTATCCCAAACTGAAAATGTGTTAACATATATTTAAATAAATTGATGTTACAAATACATTTTAAATTGTTTAGAATAATACCAGATATTTTAAATCAATATTTACATCAATATTTAAATACATCAATATTTTATGTACATTTTCTAATGTGGTTTTTGTGTTGCATGCATGCTCACATGTGTTTAATGAGGGATGGTGCTATCCTCCAGACCCATTCTCAACTCACAGAAGTGTCAAGGTTGCCCTGGTGGCACAGCTGAAGTAGATACCACCAGCTGGACAGGCTGAGCCGTGAGGGCTTCCCAACTCTCTCCTTGCTACAGTAGTCAGCCAATCCCTCTGCCCTGGCAAAGTTACTGTATGGGTTACAATCTAGGCCAACTGTACAAGGGCGTTAGATTAGAGCAGCAGACTTCATGCAGTCATGCTGCGCAGCAGGCTACTTAGGTCATTTCACGGGCGTGCAGACATGTGTGAACCACCTTATAAATATTAGTTTTTCTTGTCTCTTTGTACCATATATTACTCTCTTTGGTCTTTTTTGGGTTCATGTACCTGCCCTTATAGATGTGTATTTCAATGCGTAATAGGCACTTTTCTCCCTAGATATGTCTTTGTCTGTGACTCTAAGGGCCCTGTCTTCATTATCTGAGTGTGCGTCCAAAGAGGGCTGCTGACGTGCTATGTCGCCTGACGTCAGTACAGCCCTGCTCCTCTTCATTCACATCCTCAGCTGCCCGTGTCCCCTTTTTATATGTCCCCCCCTCACACTCTCCACCCTGCTTCTAGGATTCTTACCCTGCCAGATCCCAGCTCGCACCACGGTGCCAGTGGCAGGGTAGCTGCATATACCACACAGGTGTAAGATTAGCTTGCGCTGATTAGCTGCTCAAATTACTGCTGTGTTTTAGAAAGAAACTGAGGAATAAGCTATGACGACGCTGAAGTAGAAACAGATCGGTAAACGCAATGTTTTATTATGTTGCGTGGTCTGTGTATATATATGGTCAATGGCAAGCCATTTGTCTGCAGACTGCAGCATAAGTTAAATGTCAGGTTTGGTTGTGGCAATGTCCGGCAGCATTCACCGGTATCAAAGAAGATGGAACCAGGGTGTGCTATAGCGTAGTGTTTTTGTGTGCTTGGGTGGCTGGCTGTGGATGGAGGGTGGGCTGAGGACTCTGTAGGTGTAGCGTGTCAGTGTGGACTTTTTCTGCTCCTTGCCATAATCCAGAGCAAAGGGCAGGCAGGTGAGAAACGTACATACTACTGATACTTTCCCGTCTCCCAGCCATGCACAGAACAGCTCCCTCCTCACAAATATCTCAACCACCTCATACCATCCCCAAGGCTTTAGAAAATCTCCTGAATAAATTATTTGAGGTGGATTCAAACATTTTTATCACTTGAGCTGTAGACAGGAGATTATGCACCATTAACAAAACATTGCTTTCAAAATGTTTATGTCTCACAGAATGGACAAAGTGTAAGTAAAACCTTTGGTGTTTGTGCCTTTTGTAGTCCTTAGAGGCAGTACATGCCCCAAAATGTCAACTTAGAAATATTGTCATGTTGGAAAAATTAAGCACATTTCACACATTAGGGATATTACATGAAATTTTTTTAAGTTACTGAATGTAGTCTGTTGGGTAATTCTTAGGTCAAAACATGGAAGAAAAGTTGCTGAATGAACACAGATTTTACATTCTTAAAAATAATAAAAGGTTGGTGTAAGTGAAACAGACATTCAAATATTAAAATTTCAAGCTTTTTTTTGTACTTTCAATGTGGCATTTCCTCTTGAACTGCCACCCAGAGGCCATACCACACACAATTCTGTGCATTTTGCATAACCCTTGCATTGACAGTTCTTCGGTCACATTGTCAGACAACAGCATCTGATGCCAAGTGTAATGCCATTCAATTGCATCAAGCCCCATTCCTCCTGTCAAACAGGTTTTCATGGTTGATATATACAACCCTTTTTCCAAAAAAGTTGGGACGCTTCATGAAATGTAAATAAAAACAGAATGCAATGACGTGCAAATCATTTAAACACTATATTCAGTAGAAAATAGTACAAAGACAACATATCAGATGTGGAAACTGAGACATTTGATTGTTTCTTGAAAAAGATATGCCCTCTTTGAATTTGATGCCAGCAACACGTTGGGTCAGAGGCAACAAAAAACTGGAAAAGTTGTGTAATGCTAAAAAACACACAGCTAATTAGGTTTATTGTCAACAGGTCAGTAACTGGAATGATCTTTTAATATCCAATCATGAGAGGATGAGTCTGCCAGAATTGAGGATGGGGGGTTGGAACGTATTGCTGGCATCAAATTCAAAATGGGAAGGCATTTTTCCAAAAATAATAACATTTCTCAATTTGAACATTTGATATGTTGTCTGTACTGTTTTCAAATAAATATAGGGATACAAAATGTGCACATCATGGCATTCTATTTATATTTGCATTTTACACAGCATTACAACTTTTTTGGAAGCGGGGTTGTACAGAACTTCTATTCCATTTTAGGAATACTTTTTAATAATGTTTTGTTTTGTGTGAACAGAGCATGGCATGTTTCACGTGAGACTACATGTTGAGGTGATGCGGAACATGAATATTTACAGTGAGACGTGAACAGGCTTTGTATGTTTGTATGCTCACAGAGGTGTGAACTGACCGTCAGAGAAACACACGTGTCTAAGGAACACGCTCCCGGAGTCTGACACACTGCCTTGGCCAGTAGGCACATTTCGACTGCGTCATCCACTCCATAGCAGCTTCTCTCCCGCTTTCCCTTCCTCCTCTAAATTGCAGCCTCTCCAGAACTCTCCTCATCTCTCCCTCTGTAACTATTCTTCTGACCCGGCCCCTGTAAACAAGCAGACGATGGACCGATCTCTCTACAGCCTTCTCCCGCCATCCTGTTGCCTTGGCGTTTGGAGCATTGTGTGCTGGCTTCAATGTTGTGTTGCCATGGCAGTGCTTATTTGCTGTACTAAATGTTTGGCTGCATTATACAGATGCTGATGACAAACACTGTACATCTTGCTCTGATCAATATAACTTCCTATGATTTGAGGAGCATCTAATTACAATGCAGTAGAATGTTTTTTGTCTCAGTCTTCATTATTAGGAGCTCTGTTGGCAGTTTTTGGTGTTTGTTTATACCTTTCTATATGAAAAAAACACTGTTATTGCACACACTCCCAAGGTGCAACAATCAAATATCTTTCACTACAGGACGAGCGGTAGTTTTGACCAAGGGTCCAATGCGATCACAACGATGTCTTTATTTAGTTAGTTAGTTAAAACGAAATTAACTTACAGTATCTTTAAATATACTTTTTTGATTTGGGTCATCTGTGAAACATAAAAAACTGTGAATACTAAAAATATGCAACTGGTTAATAAGCGCTTTCTAGCAGTCCATAAAGAACGTTTTCCCTTCTCTGCTCTCTGTTCCAGTGTGTTTTTGATCAGTGAACTGATACTTAAGCATCAAAGACTTACCAAATATTTACTGTTTAGTTATGTGTCAGTGTTGTAATGTTCTCAAACAGTTGATCTGAGTGCATATTTGGTCAAATAATGACTATACTGCCTGGGATCGTGCTGTTTGTATATTTAGATGTGAGTCGTTGGGTATTTGTGCACGTCAGAGAGGTGGTCTGTGACTGAATAAAGAGCCAAGGCCTTGGAGTTCATCCATTCACATGCCTCTACCACAACCCCTTGTGGTCAGTGGAAAAACAACATGTTCTCTGAGTGAGAGGAATGAGTGTTTGTTCTCTGGGTTTACCATAGGAACTAACTTGTGTGTTAAATCTCCTTCCTACCGCTGAGTACGTGTAGAGGCCTAAGATAGTGTAGGGAATACATCATCCACACATACAGTTGTTGTTTGAAGGGGCTATTTTGTTCACAGAACTTTAAGTACATTTTCCCATGTCTGTGTCTTATTTCATGGTCGCCACTGAAACAAATTCACATCACACACACTTTTTGTTTTTCCTGTGTTGTAAGGTAACATATGACCCAGTATGTGAAGAAGTTCAACAGTAGTGTCTAGGTCTTTGGTGGCGTATTGGTAGCATTTTGTAACTGTAATCTCCTGTTTGATGTGTGGAAATGCTGACCATTGACGCAGTTGAGGGTAAATGTGATCTGAGAGCGCTTGTTGATGTTTCATTGTGGTTGTGGCGGTTTGCCTTTTTGTTTTCCTTTCTTTGAAAGGTATAAGGCAGAGCTCATGTTGTGTGTAGGCTTGAATAACACTCTACAGCTATATAATGTGCACAGTTTGTTTGTCTGTGTTAGCTGCTTGCCCTTATTCAGTCACTCCCCTATGTGTTGACTTTAAAATAAACCATAAGGGGGTCTATTGACCTCTTTAAAGGAGTATTAACATATTTTACATTACATTTTACAAAGATTATGATGTTTTGGAGAATGCAATATAATACATCTGTTGAAGCACTTTGTCTTAACGTCAAAGCAATTATATTAGGCTATGATTAATTCATACATGTACAGTTATGCTCAGAAGTTTGCATACCCGGGCAGAAATTGTAAATTTTTTACATTGATTTAGAAAATATGACTGATCATGCAAACATTTATTTTGTTTGAGGATAGTGATCATATGAAGCTATTTATTATCACATAGTTGTATGACTCCTTTTTAAATCACAATGATAACAGAAATTACCGAAAAGTTACATAAAAGTTTACATACCCTTGAATGTTTGGCCTTGTTATAGGCAAGGTTACACACACAGGTAAGCATTGTCACACAGGTAAAAATGTGCCTTTTTAAATTCCAATTAGTGGGTGTGTAAAGTCAATGAGTTTGTTAGCTTTTATGTGGATGTACTGAGCCAGGGGGAACAGAAAAGAACTGTCAAAAGGCCTGCATCACAAGGTAATGGAACAATATAAAGATGGAAAAGGATATAAAAAGATATCCAAAGCCTTGCAAATGCCAGTCAGTACTGTTCAATCACTTATTAGGAATACCAAGCTAAGGTCAGGTAGACCAAGAAAGATTTCAAACAAAATTGCCAGAAGAATTGTTCTGGATACAAAGAAAAACCCACAGGTAACCTCAGGTGAGATACAGGCTGCTCTGGATAAAACTGTCTGGTAGTTTCAAGGAGCACAATACGACGATACTTGAACAAAAATGAGCTGCATTGTCAAGTCTTTACTGCGCCAATGCCACAAAAAAGCCTGGCTACAATATCCCTGACACACCTCACGGCTTCTGGCACACTGTAATTTGGAGTTATGAGACCAAAATAGAGCTTTTTGGTCACAACCATAAGCCCTATGTTTGGAGAGGGGTGAACAAGGCCTATAGTGAACAGAATACTATCCCCACTGTGAAGCAAATAGAAACATCAATAATGCAAACTATGCAACTGTACAACGGTAGTGCAATGTAAAAGTGACAGGTGTGCATGATACAATTGGCAGATGGGCATGATATAAACTGACAGGTGTGCATGGGACAATGAATGGAAGGAAAAAGGGGTTCCTGAATTGAGCAGCCTTACAGCCTGTGGAAAGAAATACCCCTCTTAGTTTTGGACAGAATACTCCTGTACCTTCTGCCTGATGCCATCTTGGTAAACAGTCCATGGCATGGGTGGCTGGGATCTTGTGATGTGCTCTGCTGTTTGATGACCCTCTGAAGTGCTTTACGTTCGAGGGCGGTGCAGCTGCCATATCAGGCGGTGACACAGCCGGACAGGATACTCTCAATAGAGCATCTGTAGAAGTTGGTGAGGATCCTGGAATCTATGCCAAATCTGCTTAATCGGTGTAGGAAAAAGAGCTGTTTCCTGGCCTCTTTCACCAAGATGAGTGATGAGACCAAATCAAGTCATCGCTGATGTTGACACCAAGGAACCAAATGTTGTGAACTCTCTCTACTGCGGACCCATTGATGTGTGGTCTCCCCGCCGCTGCTTCCTGTGATCAACATTCATCTCCTTCGTTTTGCTGATATTGTGCTGGAGGTAATTTTCCTGAGACCACAAAGTCAGTAACCTTAACACGTCTCTATAGGTTGACTCATTGTTGTCAGAGACCAGGCCTATGATGGTGATGTCGTCAGCAAACTTAACGATGGTGTCAGAGACGTGGGTTGCGAGGCAGTCGTGGGTGAAGAGAGAGTACAGGAGCGGGCTCAGCACACAACCCTGGGGGCGAACTAGTACAGGTGTGTGAGCTCTATAAGCACAGGGAATCTTATGAAAATTGATTGCAAGATGAATGCACCATTGTATCAGAAAATACTGGCAGACAATTTCCATTCTTCTGCACGAAAGCTGGGATGCTCTTGGACTTCCCAGCATGAAAAAATCCCTAAGCACAAGGCCAAGTTGAAGTCCAGTTGTTCATGTAAAAGACTTTGCATGACCTGGAGGAATTTTACCAAGACAAATGGGCAGACATACCACCTGCCAGAATTCTGTGCCTCAGACAACTATTACATAAGACTGAACGCTATCATTGATGCTAAAGGGAGCAGTACACAGTATTAAGAACTAAGGGTATGCAGACTTTTGAAAAGGGGTCGGTTCATTTTTTGCTTTGTTGGCATGTTTTGTTTTATGATCTTTCCATTCTGTTATGACCAACAGTTGAATGTGAATCCTATAAGAAATAAAAGACATGTGCTTACTCATATTTTCTTTACAAACGGTAAATATATTACCAATTCTCCAAGGGTATGCAAACATTTGCAGCAGATTTAGACCTATATATGTGTAATGCACGCACCAATGCATATGTCCTATCAAATATGCCTGACGTGTCTGTGTTTCCTTTCTTTTAGATGATCCTATGGGATTGGGACCTGAAGCAGTGGTACAAGCCCCAGTATCAGGTCAGTGTGGACACAAACACAAATTAAGCAATATACATCTCAATTCATTTAGTAACTAAAGTCTTTATTTTTACATTATTTTTGAAAGAAAACATTCAGAGGTTTCTAAACCACTTTTTTGCATTGTTCAAATGTTAGGGTTCACTTAGAAATGTCTATGTTGCCTCTTCACAGTTTATGTTGAGACTTGTGTTTTGCAGGTACTGTTTAATGAAGCTGCCAGTTGAGGATCTGTGAGACATCTGTTTCTAAAACTAGACATTTTTAAACTAAACTATTTGCAATTTTATGTTGAGAAAGGTTATTATAAAATCGTTGTAGTATTTGCCCATGCAGTCTTTCATAGAGCTGTGAACCCCTCTCCATCATTACTAATGAAAAACTTCCTCTCTGGGATGCTCTCTTTATACCCAATCATGTTACTGACTTTGCCAATTGACCAAATTTGTTGTGAGATGTTCCACCAGGTTCTCTTTTGTATTACTGAACTTTTCCCGTCTTTTAATGCCCCTGTCCCAACACTTTTGAAATGTTGTGCTAGCATTAAATTGGGCAAAGGGTCCTGGCCTTTCTAATGTGAATGTCCATTCTGAAAGACAGCCTGCACAAGGCAATGCACTGGGGTATTGGGATTTGATCTTTTGACTAGAGAAACTCTACTGGCCACGCCATTCTTTGCTGGTATAAATGTGGTCACACACATTCCAGTTTTGAGATTTTCCACAAAGATGCAAAGCATACTTCCAGATCCACACTATTGTGGATCACAACTTACTGACCACATAATCAAGCATTCACAGTGGTCATCCCAGTCCCCTGACTTAAATCCCATTCAACACGTGTGGGGTGAGCTGAAAAGAAGAGTCCACAAGGTAGGACTAAGGACTCTGAAAGATCTGGGGAGATACAGTGCTGCATGTATGAACCCTATCTGGTGTAGTTAATTCTGGAGGGCACTGTAATTCCCAAAATGTGTCCAGGGCACATGCCCATGGCCCCCCAAATGTTTGAGCATATTATTAACACAAAATGTACCATAGCAAAAGGCAGAAATTTACAACATTTCCTCTCAGATTCATAGCTTTTACATTGCAAAATGTTCATGAAGCTCCATAGCTTAATGTGTAGAATTGCAGGCAATCAGCATTAAAGCTGCAACATTTTCTCCACTGCCAAGAATTTTGATGCACTGTTGTAACAACCACTACCCAAACACACCCACCTCCTGAGAGCACAAACCCTACACATAGACACACAGAAAATATGCTTATCTGGAGATACCACTATAAAAGCACACTAGCTAGCTCATGGGATGATTAAAATAATAATGAATACAAAAATAGATAATGAATCAACAAAGAAAGGGCAATGAAAGAATACAAACTCACAGAAAGGGCATTATATAATTAACTAAACATTTTGTGTGTTTGTGTAGTTCACTCAAATGGAATCATTTTTCACTCAACTGAGTTTGGAATTAATAAGGAGATGGTGAATTTAGAGCAAGGTTTTGAATGCCCTTTAACCTGATTTCACATTATTACCTCAGTAAAGTGTGTTTGTGTGTGAAATTTGGTGAAATGACTGGCGATGTATGTCTGCTTGTGTGACTGTGTGTATGTATTTTTTTCTTTCCGTGGTGGTCTTCCTGTTGGGGTTTGCATTGTTTTGCAGATGTAGAGCAACAGAAAGTTGTACTCCTCTGACTGACATCACACACACACACCAAATGTCTGCCTAAATCAGGCCATTTCTTCAAAACAGGTGGACCAAGCAAGTTGGAGGGTGATAAAACTTTACAGTGGCAGCTTTTTGACAGTTCTACCAGCTTTAATTGTCAATTTTCATATGCACACTGGGCCGTTAGTCAATTAAAAGCGATGGATGAGGCTGCAATCAAGGCTTTCATAAAATATTACTAAAATGACTAATTCCTAAACAAAACTAGGATATAGTATGTTTGTGAGTTTTCTAACCTGGAAATAATTGGTCTAAAACTAAACACAATAAAATAAAAACCATTGTGAATTACACCGATCAGCCATAACATGATCACTTGCCTAATATTGTGTAGGTCCCCCTTTTCCTGCCAAAACAGCCCTTACCTGTCGAGGGCCACCATGTATCAGACCTGTTTGTCCAGCACATCTCACATATGCTTGACTGAATTGAGATCTGGGGAATTTGGGGGCCAAGTCAACACTTTGAACTTGTTGTGTTCCTCAAACCATTTCTGAACCATTTTTTCTTTGTGGCATGGCGCATTATCTTGCTGAAAGAGGCCATTCAGGGAATCAGGGAATACCATGGTCTGCAACAATGCTCAGATAGGTGGTAATGTACGTGTCAAAGTAACATCCACACTAATGGCAGGACCCAAGGCTCCTCAGCAGAACAATGCGCAAAGCATCACACTGCCTCTGCTGGCATACCTCCTTCCCATAGTGCATCATGGTGCCATGTCTTCTCCAGGTAAGCGACACACACCCACCTGGCCATCCAAGGGATGTAAAAGGAAACGTGATTCATTAGACCAGGCCACCTTATTCCATTGCTCTGTGGTCCAGTTCTGGCGTTTTAACCAGTCGAAAGGGGTCAGCCCCATATGCAATAAACTGTGATGCACTGTGTGTTCTGACACCTTTCTATCAGTACCAGCATTAGCTTTTTCAGCTAATTTGAGCTACAGTAGCTCGTCTGTTGGACCGGACCACACAGGCCAGCCTTCGCTCCCCATGTTTATCAGTGAGCCTTGGCCGCCCATGACCCTGTTGCCGGTTCACTGGTTTTGTTTCCTTGGACTACTTTTGTTAGGTACTGACCACCGCAGACCAGAAACACTCTACACGGGCTGCAGTTTTAGAGATGCTCTGACCCAGTCGTCGAAGTCACTCAGATCCTTGTTTGCCCATTTTTCCTTCTTCCAACACATCAACTTTGCGGACAGAATGTTCACTTGCTGCCTAATATATCCCACCCACTGACAGGTGCCACGATAACAAGATTATCAGTGTTATTCACTTCACATGTCAGCGATCATAGTGTTATGGCTCATCGGTTTATTTTAGTCTTTGGGACATCTAAAATAGCAGAAGACTTGTACAGTACTACATGTGATTGATTGCTGTGTTCTGCTTTTCTCAGGGACTACTATGGCTTAGTATTGTTTGGTTAATTGTGAGTTCATGGCAGGGCAGGTTTATTGTTGGAGCAGTATCACATTACACACTGATGAAATTAGTTTTGTGTGGCAGAACAATCTGTTATAGTGCACCTGCAAAACAAGCATGTTGCAAGCATGCATAAAACCCCTGTATTGTGGACTGTTAAAAGCATACATAAACCCCTGTATTGTGGACTGTTACAAGCATACATAAACCCCTCATATTGTGGACTGTTACAAGCATATATAAAACCCATGTATTGTTGGGTGTTACCAGCATACATAAAACTGCATACATAGATATATTTTATCAAAATGTTGTAAACTCATATGTAGCGAGTCACAAATACATAATGCAACCTGGCAAATAAAACCACTGTAAAGAAATGTATGCATATACTGTAGTTTCACAAACATCAGACATTGCATATTTCTGAGTTGCATTTTACAGATCAGTTTTATAAGGAATCCAGATTAGAACCTCCTGGGTTCTGGTTATGCTTAGTCTCCATAACCACTATATGTTTAAAATTTACTTTCAAAATAATACAGCACGGAATTACTAGGCTGTATGCATAATTTTAGGCTGTATGTTATTGATTTCAACAGCTCACAGAATATATTATCTTAGTGATGATTTTTATTTCAGCATATCTAATTTAAGTGTGTATGACAAGCCATTTCAAATGCTTCCACAGATGCAAAATGACAGGCACTAGCCAGAGGGGCTGTGTATTTTGTGGGGGACAACATCTTTACTATTGTCTTTTTTAAAACTTCTGGGCATATACTAAAACAGTACAAAGAAACCTGGACCACAGTAGCTCAAGCACATTTTCTTGTAGAGTATGTTTGTGTAGTGCACTGCTCCCCATTGTGCTCTGTTGAAAATGGCAGCTTAATCAATACAAAAATAGTTATAACGCAGTTGTCACAAATTTGGGGATATTAGCCTGAAACCCATAAAAGCAAGCAACAACAGTGTTGATGCACAGTAACTATGCAAAACCTAGAGGGGAACCAGTATCAGAGCTCCTTACAGTGTCCAGTTGTTTTTTTCTCTGTCTACAGGGAGCAGTGAGTGGAAACGGGGTGGACCTGTCGGTCATCAACGAGGCCAGGAACATGGTGTCTGACCTGCTAATGGACTCGACCCTGCCTCCCCATACAGTCTCATCCCTGCGCAGCGTCAGCAGCCTCATGGGGACCTTCTCTGGCTCCTGCCGGCCACGGGTCAACCCCTTTACCCCCTTTCCAGGCTTCTACCCCTGTTCTGAGGTGGATGACCCTGGAGATAGGGGGGATAGGAAGCCCCTGAAGGTGTGCCAGCAGCCCAGACATTCAGACGGCAGCCTGCTGAGACTAGACCCACTAAAATACTATCCATTTTATCCATATATTATCATCCTACCATTATCTTGAATACTGCTGCATTTTTCTCTTCATTGTATTCATCTTTGTTGTATATACAACATTTGTTTTGCTGTATTTTCTGGTAGAATAAAGCAATAATGCTCAAAGGGGTGTGGCATATGGGCAATATACCATGGGTAAGTGCATTTCTTAGGGCACCATGCTTAGCCATGATGTACTTGAAATATACCATAAATCCCCAGGATTCCATTACTGCTATTATGAACTAGTTACCATTTTAACCAGAGCAGTAATATGGTATATAGCATGGTATATGATCTCTCACAAACTGGTTGGTTTGAATCCTGATCGGTTTGAATCCTGAAAGCTAATTGCAATGGTATGAAATCAGCTACCACATGTATGACATCACATCACATGTTTTATTGCATTGCTAAACTGTTTATAAGAGCAATAATGCATAGTTTGCCAATATACCTTGTCTAAGTGCTGTGTCCAAGCACTCCGCAATGCATAGTGACTAAAAACAGCCCCTAGTCATGGTGTATTGGCCATATACCATGCCTCCTTGTGTCTTATTGCTGTGAAATATCAAAGCTATCACCCAATCAAGTATGAAGGTGCTATAGCATGCTTTGTCCTTATGTAACTCTGCTCCCTGCTACACACCCAGGGTCTGAGCAGCAGGAACAGCCTGCCCACCCCCCAGCTCCGCCGTGGCTCAACCTCTTCCCCCCTCTCTCCTCTGGAGTCTGCCTCCACTCGCTGGGAACGTAACAATAGCAAGAAACCGGGACCCCATCCTGACCACAATATGACCAGGTACAGTATTGACCTCAAACTTACCACACACACCCTGAACGCAATATGACCTGGTTTGAGCCCACGAACACAGACCCTCTCCTCAAAATGACCAAGTCAAGGGGTTAGGGGTAGTGCTGCACTCAACATGACTTGGGCATCTACAGGTTAAAGTTGAACTATGACCAGGTGAGACTTTGTAGTTTAGACTTCCTGTTTGGAGTATAAATATGAGGTGACAAACAAGTGCAATCTTCTGTTGTCATCCATCAACATGTAGTTTGTGATGCAGTATCTGTAAGTGGCTCTGGGTTAGAGCATTTGCTAAATGATTCAAAAGTAAATAGACTTATTTTAGTTTGCATCATCCCATTCCTATAGTGTTTGACTTTACACTGGCACTTTCCAGATGTACTGTACCACATAGGATTGTGGCTGCACAGAAACAACAAACAATTTTAATAGAATGGTCTTCACACTCGCAAAACACCAGGGGGGCTCTATTGAAAATGTTTCTCCCAGACCTCGGAAGGTAGCATCTTGAGTTATCGATATCTGCAAGTTTCAACTACAAAATAATCAAGCGTCTTAAATCATGTTCAGTATGTCTCGGAAAATGTAGCATAATGAAGCTCTGTGAATCACAGATGGAGAATTGCAAACATTTGTTGAATCTTAGGGTCACTAAGTCTCTAGAAGTACAATTAAATGCCACCTCAATGACAAGCTATTTGGATTTCTTGCTAGGAAACAAGCCTCTCCTCTTATCAAGACACGTATCCTAGAGTTGGCTACCCTTCATTGGAGCTTTGATTAGAGCCAGGTTTTATGATCAAATGAAATTAGAGAACTTCTTGCATAATATCCACATAGCGAGCTAAAACGGCATTGGCTTTAAGTGTATGAAAATATAGAATTTTTGGCTTGTGGGTATTGTAAAAAGTATATTACTACGTATTTTGAAAATGGTTAAAACTAGTAAATACAAAAGATCTAATAAAACAAATTTCTTACAATAACATAATGTAAGACATAGTCTACACAATAGGCAAGCTGCATCACAGAGCATTGTAATATATTTTACACTTAACGGGTTTAAAGGACTATTCTGTATTATAGCTTTTATCAGTTAGCCTTTTGTCATTCTGTTCTTCACATCCATCCTGCCTCTGGCTCAGTCTCTGCTGAATTAGTCAATTTAGACAGTCAGAACCTCTTTGGACCTGTCAAAGGTCAGTGGTCTTTCAGCGAGACAATGACCCCAAAACACACATGAAAAAGCAAGTGTTCACAACAAAACACTGAACAGTTTTAAAGACGCCAGCAATGAGTTCAGATCTAAATCCGATTGAAAACCTGTGGCACCTCAAAATCTCAAAGAACTGGAGCAGTTTGGATAAGAAGGGTGGGCCTAAATTCCAGTACAGAGGTGCAGAAAGCTCCTCCATCGCTATAGGAAGCGGATACAATTGTTTTCAATGCCGTTAGTGGCATATTTTATTTAAAAGGATGTATTGTTCTTGATAGTGTAACTACCATGGAAGAGTTTTTAAATCTGCAACACTTGCTTTGAATCATACTTAAATGCCAGATGTTACTTCAGCTATACAAACTTGATGTACTGGTTAACACTTGAAAAAAGTGAGAAAAGTGCTTGTTTCATGTCTGATTCAACTTCCTTCTGATGTAGTTCCCTTTTAAATCCACAGGGTGACAGTGGTGATTATACTCTTTAAGCTTATAGTATATAAGGACTTGCATGTTTCCTAAGACACAGTTATAAGGGCATTTGTTCTTTCTAGTTGTTCCAACAATTTTTAGATTAATCAGATTTTCAAACATCAGAGCAGGCATTAAAAATGTTAATCCTACAATGCTGTATGGACTCCATTCAGCAGAGTTCTGTATTATGTTGTTGGCCCTGTATTGTTCTATAACCAAGTGATATATATATGTGTGTGTGTGTATGTTCCAGCTCACTATCCAATGGGCCCAATGCTAACCTGCTGACCATCCCTAAGCAGAGATCCTCATCAGTGACCCTAACGTACCATAGTGGGCCAAGAAGAGCAGGTATGCCCATGGCATAAAGGATTTTTAAAAACACACAGTCTGATTCAAGCTGAAGTGACATGTGTTCTCACTTGCTGCTTTATGACTCTCTTTTAGGTGCGTCCCCCAGTCTGAGTCCTGTCAGCTCTCCTAGCCACAGTCCTCCAGGGGCTGGGCCCTCTTCACAGGTCACACGTCCACCGGTGGAGTTCCCTGACACAGCGGACTTCCTCACCAAGCCCAGCGTCAACCTGCACAAGCCACTGGGTTATACCCTTAGTTCCCCTGACTTCCAGGGGCTCTACCGCAGTTCTGGGTCTCTCTGCAACAGGTTGGCTTCACAGACCGAGGATCTTTTACTTCTTCATCAGTGTTCTTGAAGTTGGCACACACACACGATTTAGGCATTCTTATTGAGCAGTGTCACAATTTCTGAATGTAGTTTTGACTAGAGCCATGTGCAATATAGTTTGGCACATGGATATAAATCAGTTGGCCCCAGAGGTTTCTGCATTGTGATGCACCGACATGACACGTCAACAATAAATGAAGTCCATTACACAACAAAATGTAGAAAAGGTGGTCTTTCTGAAGGTACTCAGTTCCATCAGTGGTTAAGATTGATGTTAGTTTGCTGTATTTGTCCTCTTCCCCCACCATACAGCTGTGGTCGCCAGCTACTGAAGAGCACGCCTGGCATAGAGGTGGGGGAAGGTCACACTGAGGCCCAGCGCAGACGCTCAGGTAGGTCACCTGCTGGAATCTATCCACACAAGTCTGTGGCTTGGTACGATCAGGGTGCTTGCAAGGCCGCGGTTTGATTCCCATGGGGGCCAGTATGAAAATATATGCAGTATGCAGCATATATGCAACATACTCTGGTTAAGATTATCGGCTAAACTGATTAAATGTAAAGAAATATGTATATATATTATTCAAACACATGCTGCTCTTTTATTTTCTCCCTAGATCCACTGGTTAGCTTACTGTTTACACTCTCGCCAGACAGTTCAATGATTCCCTCTGCATCTGCAATGTGTATCCACAGCAGGTGAAGGGTCAGAGTTCATGGGGGAGCCCTTGATCCGGGAGGAGAGTGTGGAGGCAGAGTTGGACAGGAGTCTGGATGCAGGGAGCCGGAACCAGGCGGAGGAGAAAGAGGAGGTGCAAAGCACTGCCACAGTGCAGCTGACTCAGGAAACAGAGGTACCCGGTGTCAAAGCTAAAGTTTCCTATTGAAATCGGGACTTCACACCGGCGAGTTGTGATCCCATTCAGAGCTAATGGAAGATTATACACTATGTATATAGTGTGGCGCTAGTGCCTGTTTAATATAACATTACATGCACTACACTCTGACCATTCCTAAAAAAACATTTCAGTGGTCGTATGTTAAACTGCAGTTAGAGTGCATTTTAACTGCAGTATCCTGCAAATACTGTGTCCAAAATCCTACAATTTTTTACTGCAGTAATTTTCCAGTGTATCAGCAGTTTCACTGCAGTTTAACTGTAGTTCAGCAGCAAACCTATGCAGTTATTCTGTTATTACTATGTCCAAAATACCACTATTGACTGCATTTACTGCATTTTTGAAACTTTAGTCGTTTTTGTAAGGTGCTTTGACTACTCCAACACATCTATCACAAATCACACTTTGTCGAGGGAAGCCAATTAATAAAAACATTCACAAATAATTATGTGTATTTTTCCCAATTTCTGTTTGGCCTGCCGAGTTACCAGTAGTTGTATCTTCAAAAATAAATGCTAAAATCTAATACCCATTGTCCCCAGCCACAGTATTAAGTAACCTTACTCATCAGAGACAGGTTCCATGACTAATCCATCAGTTAGTCAAGGCTAATCCATTGATAAGACACAAAAACAGGATTCTCCCCCCCTCTACTCTTTCTGGGTGATAAACTATTTCCGTTAAAACTGAAAACATAGACTAAACTAGCAAAATATCCACAGTCCATTGTGCAACATTGTATAGATTTCACTTGTGAAAATCACAGTCATATTCTTGCATCATTAAAGACAACTCCCATGACTTCAATTAAGAATGCTGGGGACCTTTTAGAGGACTTAGACCTGGTGTTCTGTCAGCATTCGTACGGATAGGGAATATCCTCTGCAACCTAATGTAAACATGGTGTTAATGTCATCACATCTGAAATTATGCTGCAGTTTGTTTTGAGAACCTGTTAATATATACCAACTCTGTTCCCATAACATTTACATTATTCTTAGCTATGTTTAAGTATGTGACTTGGTCTTTAGTTCTAGGGGAATTAACTTTCAGTTCGTTCATTAAAATAATGTAATAGATGGATAACAAACTTACTATGCAGCTCTGTCTACAAAGGGTAAGCAATTACCCTGTCTACTTATGCTTGAACATACCATGTCTGAAAACAACCTTCAACGAAAGCGATCTTATAAATAACAGTATTTAGACAATACATTTTGGAGGATGACATTTTGAATCCATCAGCTAGTTATCTTTTTCAGACTTGCAGTCCCAGAGTCTGCCTAGAGAAATATGTACACATTACATTGAGTGATGCATGCATGAATATGAGTTCTGATTGTTCAATAACTATAGTTGATGTTATTCGAAGTATGTATTTTTAGACATGCAGAGCCCCAACTGGCATTCCATACTGGTATGCTTTTTTTCATGTGTTATAGCTTAGTGGATGAGCCCATATTTCAACTTATGGTTATAGTTTTTTTTTTATATATGTATATTGCTTTATTTGTGAAGGGGAAACAAGCTGAGACCAGGGTCTGTTTTACAGTTGTGTCCTGTCATACAGCAGTTTAGAGACAATAGCAACAATTTAAAATGGAATGCAGAGAAATTGAAAACAGAAAACAAGTTAAAGAATAATAATAATTATTGTAAATAACAAAGAAAACACAGATATTAAGAAAAGCATCAGGCATCACAGCTTCCAACTTAAGTTAGCAGATCATTCCATGAGTGAGGACCATGGCTTTCAAATAAAAATGTTGATAAATATTGTCTTTCCACATAATTTTTTTATTAAGATAGTTAGGAAGTTTCTTTGAGACAGCCTTAGACAAACAGCAACCTGTGTCTAGCCCTAAAAGTCAGGGAGTTCCAGCCAACTGACGCCATATTTTGTGTTATGACTTAGCTATGAAATATAGTGTCAACATTTACAGAACCAGTGGCAGTTTGCTAGACTTCCCACGTGAACTAAATATCAAAACAGAAGTACACTATGATAATGTTACATTAATGTTACGTAACTGCAACGTTCAGCGTTCAGCCATTGACTGTTTGTTTGTCTTCCCTCAATCAGGAGACTCTGTTACTTCAGAGCAGCTAGCTATAGGATGTACCCTCTATTGAGTACTGATAACAAAGCAACACTCATTGGGTGCATGCCTGTCTGCTCAGCTGAGATGTAGCTATCAGCTGTGTAAATCTAGTGTGATAAGTCCAGTATTGATCTGTCCTGGTGTAAACCTGCTTTTAATCCAAGCCTTGCAGTCTCTCTCTTCATCGGACAAACAAAATACTGTTAAATCAAGAGTTATTTTTAGGCAATTTAGAAAGGGTCTGCTCTTCAGTGAATTATTCAAATCAGTTAACAGTATTTTGTGTGTGTTTGTGTTTGAGAGAGGATCCAAAAATAGTAGGCTCTTCTGTCTCGCCTAAACAGCGTTAGGTTTTGGTGCACACTTAAATTTAAGCTGTCATCTGAGGTACGTCCTGTAGCCATAGGTGTAAAGAAATTTAGGACTTTTCACTGTTATGCCATTTGTGGATTCAAATAGTGTATAAAAAGTGTGTACGTGTTTATAATTTATCCTTAAAATCTCCTGCCCTCAGGGTGGTGAGTTCAGACTAGACCCCCTGTTGGAGAACCACGATGAAGTCATGAAGAAGATCAACAGCTGGAACTTTCAGATATTTGACCTGATGGACAGAACAGGAGGGAAGACCGGAAGAATACTCAGCTACGTTAGTACAACCTTTCAAAGAAATATGTTACTTTATTCCATGTCTGTGTTATAACATGCATAAACTAAAGATATATCAGTCATTACTCTGTGTCTTTGTTATAACGAACACATACTTAGTGTCTATCTGTCATTATTCCAGCATGCTTTATGGGTTGCACCCCAAATAGAAGCATATCCCCTGTATCAGTGGGTTCTCAGCCTAGGGGTCAATTAAGATTTTTAAACCTGTTTTGAAAATCTCAGAAATTCAATGGGGGGTGCTTGGCATGGCATTGATCAAAATAGCAATGCAGGTTTGTAGTGAGTTTTGTACTTATCAAAGTACAGAAAAACAGAGGATTGCAAAATTAGGTTAAATAAACAAAAGTGTTTTACAGTTCTATAGCAACATATACATCTGAATTGTTTAATATAGAAACACGCTGTAAAATGCCAGAAGAAGATGCGTCTCTGATTTGTCTGGTTTGTCAATGACCTTCAGAAGCTGAGGTGCAAATGTAAAAAATGTGACAGAATTCCTGAACGGCGGCTTATTGCAAAACGTTTGTTTTGCTTTTTATTACATTTTATTAAGATTCAGAGCTTTATAATGGTATATAAATACTGTTTGGTGAAGTTATGGGAAAGATATGCTGATTTTAATGTTGATAATCTGCTCTATTTAGTTCTGAGAAAATAGCCTTGAAAGATTCAAAGTTTCCTGAGAGCTTTACAGCCATTCATCGTAGTTCACACCCACTTAGGCCTTAAACCCACCCAACCATAGCAGCAAGATTCATAAGAGTAGCATAATAGTAGCCGCAATGTGCAGATAGTTTGAGTGCAGGTGGACAGCCACTGAGCCATTATATTATAGATTAGGCAAAATCACACACACACACACACACACACACACACACACACACACACCTGGATGAATGACCTGTCAATCAGGTAGCTTATCCAAATAAGTGTACTCAGTTTTATGAAGACTATGCAAACAATAGCTAAGCTTAATCACACACAAGCTAGAAACCAGGAAATGTTAGCTAGCAGGTAAGTTTATGCTGTTACCTAGCTAGCTATACTTAACTGCAACGTCAGTTACTGTGCCACCATAATAGCTTAGCATAATCGCTCACAAGCCAGAAACCAGGAATTGTTAGCTAGCAAGTAAATGTTGCTAGCTAACAATTAGTAGCTATAGCTAGATAACTAGCAATATAAACGACTTTGACAACTTTTTGAAAAGGAATTATCTCTAGCTTGTTAGCAAACGTTAGACTTTGCGGCAGACTGAAACACTTATATATCCTTTGATTACATACAAAGTTCTTTGTTGTTTGCGTTTAGTCTGCTGACCTTACAACTCGGCTTTTCGCTGCCGTTCACACTCAAGGCGTTCCATAATCCAATAATGTATGTATCTTTAATTGTCGCTATCAGAACTGCCATGGTTGTCTTTTTCTTGAAAATTGTTTTATACAAGAGGAGCTAGAGTTTTCTTCCTACCGTTCGCACTGCAATGAAATGCCTCAATTTTGCCTAAACGTTTTGAACAGTCTGGGATTTCCCAGTCATGGCATCACTGTACTCCAGAAAGAAGTATCTCACAACCTCAGATTTGTTGATAGCACCAGCAAAATTCAGGGCAGAAATGCTATCGCAGTTGTACATTTTTGAAAAATCCAGGATCACAATGATGTACTTACCAAGAAATCGCGTTGTTTACAAAAGCCGGGTACTTGATTGACCAATCAGAACTCAGTATGTCAGCATGTCCAGCCCCTTCATCATCTCAGCCAATTGAAGGAATAGTCCTGTATGTTCTGCTGGTTAAACAAGGGTTTTAGTTTAATTGCATTTGTATTTACACTTCGCATACAAGTTTTTTATTAAGTCACATGAAAGTTCACATCTTCAAGAAGGTATTTCTGCAATAACAGAATGTCCCAGAACATTGTTTTCATGTTTTTCTTCGTAAAAATATCTCTCCTGAAAAGTAGTGTCATGCAACATTCACCCCCGTTCAGGAATTCTATCATATACAATAAACTGCGAACATGCAATTTTTCTCATGTGAAAAGGGGGAATTCCCTCTCATTTAGACCCGGGGCCAATGTTTTTTGTATTAAATTTGTTTTCTTTGGAAGAACTGACTACTGTTTTGATTTGTCTTACATTTTGAGGTTTTGTTTCCCCTAGGTGACCTACACATTGTTCCAGGACACTTGCCTGTTTGAGATCTTTAAGATCCCTGTGAGGGAATTCATGACCTACTTCTGTGCTCTGGAGAACGGCTATAGGGATATTCCCTGTGAGTGTAGTTCTACCTACTCATTCTTGAGTCCAGGAACAAAGCCCATATTAACACTTGGTGCTTTGTCTACTCAGATATCGAAATGATCAGTGCTGGGTCAAAATATATACATATTTGAATTGTGCTTGATTTGGCTGGACAGTTGGTATTTCAGGGACTATTCCAGTTGTTCCAGGGTACTGGGTAACTAAATCAAGATCGGTTCAAGTATTAGATGTCTTTGACCATAAATTATTTTTCATGAATCTCCATAATAAGGCTATAGGACCTGACATTAATTAATAGTAGCTTCTACAGAATTTGTGTGATGCATTTACATTTTGGCTCTTTTGTGATGTCCCATGTGAATCTCTGCCTGTACTCAGATCATAATCGGGTCCATGCCACTGACGTGCTCCACGCTGTCTGGTACCTGACCACCCGGCCTGTCCCAGGGTTCCAGCAGATTCACAGTGAGCATGTGACAGGAAGTGACACAGGTAAAACTATTTGTATTCATTCTGGACTCAGTTTGGTCACACCGTAATGTGCGCATTTCAGCAGTAAAATAGTTATGCTGGGGGTCAGGTACCAGACAGTAAAATAGTTACGCAGCCGTCATTGCCCACAGTACAGCTGTGTTTGAAACCAGTTTGCGGCACATGAATGTGCCTAAGGGTTCGGCAGAGTTCCAGGTTGGATGGGGGATGTTGTCTTCTCTCGTGTCCTAGCGAGTCCTTGTAATAGATTGAATGTTTGCATTCTAAATCTTGATTTTAGGCCATGGAATCCACTGAGCAAGCAGTGTGATAAGAAGCAGAATAGCTTGGTTAAATGTGCTACAGAGGACAAGGTCTGGATTTTCAAACCTACTGTGTATTTGTTGTGATGAAGCTGGACATATTGGATGTCCTGGAAATATTAGGAGCTATGAATTGGAAAGATAAAATTTTTGCATTAATAAATCAAAAGGTTTTGAAATGGAATAATATTCAAAACACATTATAATTATAATTTTTTTGTTTTGTTAAAAATGCTAGTATCACACGTCCCACCCCTACAGTTTTTGTGTGCTGCATCCTTGATCCATTGGAAATGAATCACTTGCATACCGATAATGAAGTGGCTGCCAGAGGAGCACTTTCTGTTAAAGAGGCAGGGAGGGTGAAGAAGCCGACGGTGGGAGATAGGATGGTGATAGAGGGGAAAATAAGCAGAGAGGGGTGCCACCCTCCGTCGAGATGGAGATCTCTCTGTGCTGACATCATGGTTTATTTTGGCCTTTTCCATTTTTCTAATGTAGCGCAGTTGTCTGAGTCACTGGCCCCCTAGCTTGACCTGCATGTTGACTTTCTACAATTTGTTTTTAATGCAATACTACTTGTCTTCACTGTAAATTACGTTTCACCTCCAGTAAGTTTTTCCCCTGTAAACTCCAGTTATGATGTAGATCTAGTGTGATTTCCCAGTATGTTATTCCTGAAAGTGACTATCGGTGTTATCTTTCTAGACTCTGACAGTGGGATCTCGCCAGGCAGGGTATCGTATGCCTCATCCAAAAGCTCATCCATCTCGGACGACAGCTACGGCTGCCTGGCATGGAATATCCCTGCTCTGGAACTCATGGCACTATATGTAGCAGCTGCAATGCATGACTATGACCACCCTGGTCGCACAAATGCCTTCCTTGTAGCCACCAATGCACCTCAAGTAAGTGTTACCATCCCCAAAACTTAAGATAGTTGAGTAAAACATGAATATATATGCAAGACAAAGTTCAAATTATAACATCACCTCCAGTTGTATTGCTATTTGTGTTTCCACTTGCTGGTAATTTACTGGATAAAATAACTATTAATTTGCTACTGTGACGCATCAAGATGTATATTGGCCTAGAGGTTTCTATGTAAACTTGGTTCTAATGCTAAACCTAAATTAGACAGGCTCTGGAAACTTAATGTGTTGACGTCAGTGAAAGGATCCCAGAAATACTGGGAATTTGGTTTCTGGTTGCCAAAGTAGGACAAAGGTTGTTGCACAAAGTTTTCAACTGTATGAACAGTTTTGCACCAGTACAGCCTACAGTATTATAGCACTGTCCGTAATATCTGTGTTGTGTAAATGTCCCAGGATAATGAGTTCTTGAAAGTCATCACTACCATTATCTATGTTGACCACCATACCAGGACCTGCTGCTGTGTTTAGTCTAATAATCCCACTAAATCATTGGTTTATGTCTTTTATTGTTCCCTTTGTTAACCTTCTTGTACTCTGACCAATCCTTTCATCCCTCTCCACTTGGCCCAAACCTCATATTAACTAACTCTACTCTCATCCACCTATTCATTTCTGTACCCCCATCTCGTTCTTGTTTCCCAGGCAGTGCTATATAATGACCGTTCAGTTTTGGAGAATCACCACGCTGCATCGGCATGGAGCCTTTATCTGTCCAGCCCAGAGTTCAACTTTCTAGCAAACCTGGACCATGTGGAATTCAAACGTTTCCGATTCCTAGTCATAGAAGCCATCCTCGCCACCGACCTAAAGAAGCACTTTGACTTCCTTGCTGAATTCAATTCAAAGGTTTGGGATGACGACGACTAACCTCACTTTCTCAGAACATCTGTTGTGTTCTGTTGGAACAGGCAATAAGAATCCGTAATGCTTACAGGAATGTTAATTTAGGTCGCAAATGCTGAGTCTGTCAGCCATAATAACTATACATTTTTATGCTGATATTAATAGGTGAATGATGTGAACAGTCCAGGAATCGATTGGACTAATGAGAACGACCGGCTGCTCGTGTGCCAAGTCTGCATTAAGCTGGCTGACATCAATGGGCCGGCCAAAGTGCGTGATCTGCATCTCAAGTGGACGGAAGGCATTGTCAATGAATTTTATGAGCAGGTATAGAACCCTCCACAAAGCAGAATTTCTGTTGTCAATGTAATGACATGCCTTGTCATCATGTTATTGAGTATCATATAACATACATAAATGTATTAATTTGCATGTCCCATAGCCTACTAGAACTATTAAGTATCACCTGTGGAAAATCGTGACTATTGGAGCTAGGCCCTCCGTAGCGGAAAAAGATCTTACGTCATACATATGGACCGAGAACTCTTATGTCTGTGTATAGAGAGCGTGACTTGCGACCTTTCTTTTGCAGACCTATGTAGGAGAAGCAATTCTTCGATGACTGAGTCAAACGCTCCTAAGCCACGCCTCAGCTGTGGCTCACAGAAGCAGCAAATGTACACAACGGTTTCAAATATTGATGGCAGGAACCATGTTAGAAGAATATATGGCGTGTTGTTTCAAAGAAACATTGGCAGAAACATTTGCCAAAACAGTCACTCAAATAGCGGCGGAATAAACCTCAAAACATCTCACATTGTTTCAAGACCACGGACAGTATCTGCTGCCTGAGAGAAAAAAGTTGCACTGCAATCGATGTCCAGCATGCAACAATAAAAACATGCACCACAATACAAAATGTCATGTACCCAGTACTTCCAATTGCAAAACCATTACTTTTGTTTTCAGTACAACACAACCAGTGATATAAATTTGAAATAATATTGACCACAGTGTTTTCAAAATGATATGAACAAGATGGCAACAAAAAATAAGATATAGGTGAATACAAAAAGACCACTCACCATTTTGATTATCATTTAATGACAAAGTCCATACTCCTGTCCTCCTTTATGAAATGAATAATGGCATGGTTCACATAGCTTGTTTGTTTATTTTAAATCCAAAATATATATTTTTTCTAATGAGATAAAAATTTGTCCTGACAGCTGGCCCATCACCATCCATACGTACAGTTCATTCACTGCAAAAAGCTAATCAGCTAGCTAGGCTCAAGCATGTGAAAACAATACAAGGCTCACTATTGTCTCTAAATTAGTTAAGTTAACCCAAGTCCTCTAGAGGGCCTTGAGGTGTCATACAATTGTACCAGCTATGACATGACAATTTGTGATTGGCTGATTCTACTGTCATTCCAAAATGCTAATTGAAGTCAATGTCAATGATGTTGGATAGTGCCTTCTATTAAAAACCTGAGGGCCTAGCCAATTGAGCTCCCAACACAAACCGAAGAAATTCAATAGGAAGATCACTACATTCAAGACAAAAAAAGATTAAATCAGTGAATACAAAATGGCAAATTATAATATATAAAATGATATACAGATTTATATTTATCCTTAGGCCCTCTCTAAGGGCATAGAGGGCCCTGGCAGTTCCCCACTGCGTATCACATAGCTTACCAACAACTGTGGTTTATTTTGCTTGTCTTCCACTGAATAATCTGAATTTAACCACTGCCCATATAGGAAGTGATTTTAAAGATCATCAAGATTGAAAACTTTGTGTCCCTCTGTTTTCTCCAGGGAGATGAAGAGGCCACTTTGGGCTTACCCATCAGCCCCTTCATGGATCGCTCCTCTCCACAGCTGGCCAAGCTGCAGGAGTCCTTCATCACACACATTGTAGGACCGCTTTGCAACTCGTACGACGCCGCTGGCCTGCTACCCGGCTACTGGATCGACGAGGAGCACTCTGAGGATGATGCCGAAGAGCAGGTCGAGGACACAGAGACTGATGAAGACGAGCTAGAGGAGGAGCTCGAACCAAGTAGGTTTTTTTTTTTTTTTTGACATACATACTTTGCCGTTATATGCTATGTTTTGATAGGAACAATGGTAAAATATAGAGAGCCGAGTTTTAACTGAACAAGCAGGGGCCCGATTATAACACATGCAGCAGCACTATCTGCTCCAGAGACAGTGGACCAGACCGCCTGACTCTTCTGGGCCACCCAAGTGTGTTCTTTAATCTGTGCTCTTGCAATTTAAATGCTTTGGGATGTTAAAGCCAGTTTTTTGCGTGTCCCATGTAGAAAGGAGAAAGGGCAGGCGTCGGCTGTTCTGCAACATTATGCAGCATCTGACGGAAAACCACAAGATCTGGAAGAAGACCATCGAAGAGGAGGAGATGAGCAAGGAGAAGCAGCAAGCTGACAGCCTGCCTCTGAACATGCCCCCCTCACCCACTGAAGACCAGATTCAGGTCATCCAGGAGGAGGAGGAGGGAGAGGAGCGCCAGTAGCAATGGGTGGAAGAAAAGGAAGCAATGGAACAGAGCCAGGATGCTTAGGAAGGGTAGAACAGTGAAGGAGAAAGTCCTTCACTCCTTTCCTTTAACACACAGACATGTATACACACACAACACCAGTACACTTGACATGCATAATATAGACCCGGGATCTCCAAAAATGTTCCTGGAGCGCAACCTTCTGTAATACTCCACACTGGGAACAAACCTGATACAGTTTATCAACCAGATTGCTCATTTGAATCAGGTGCATTAGATTCAGGTTGAAAACCTCGAGGAAGCTAATGTTCACACTCGAGGAACAGGGTTGGATATCCTATAGACACACATGCCACACACACCTAAATATACACAGGTTAACCCTGTTGGATCTCCACGTTGATATTGTCACTGTGCTGACACAGACGCTAATGCAGTCATGTTGTTAATAAAGGCCTTACTACTGTGAGCGGATCCTTGCTGCAATGGTGGGAGCCTCACTCCTATGCACTTTCACCCCATGGAGAGTAGACCAAGAACAAACACCAGAGTTGATGACACTGGTGTGGAGAAAAAGGAAGAACGGGTCTGGATGTGCCCTCCGTGGTGACTGGCTGTAATGCTGCTTTGAACGCAGAGCGCTTAAGTTTCCCTTTGGTACTAAAACTAATCCTATTATTGAAAATAAAAAATTTAAACTTGAATTGATTGACACCCGTTACCAAAGCAAACAGTTTGAATATGGAAAGACAAGACACTGAGACTGTTTCAGGCTCATTGTCCGGAATAATCTAGATTTATATATCAAATGTGCCTGTCTAAACCTTGACTGAGTTCCGTGGTCCAGATCCTGGGTGGATCTGTGCAGTCCTCAACCTTTGCTGGCGACACAAAACACTGTATCACTCAGTCACAGAGACATTGTGGAAATGCTGACTGAAAATGAACATTATACCTGCATCGTTTTTGATGCCTTTATGTCATTTGTACCACCTGCCTTTCATGTTTTAGTCTTTATTTGTGTTGGTTTCATTTTGTTTGTGTGAGTGCGCGTGTGCATTTTTTTCAGGAACGCTTTGTCGCTAATCATTGAAATGTTCTCGGACATGATATACAGTACCCTCTGTTGTTGAACATATTGCATTCAGAACATAAGTTCTGTTCCAATGAAGGGATTTTTTTTCCTTTTTAATTTTATTATATCTATTTTTCACAGTTACTCAGGATTCTCGTGAAGTTTAATAATTATTTTTCAAGAATTAAATCATTGAGTTTAATACACTTTTCAGTCAAAGATAATTGAATCTCTGTGATTGAAATAGTTTTTAATCTTTGTATGAACAACTTGAAAACAAGCATATTGAAGCAATTTAACTGCTTCTCCATGATAGAGCAAAGTACAGAATGTCCTGTGTTTCTGTCACTCAAAAGCTGCTGCCTTGTGAGCAGTGTATTTGCTTGACCTTCTTAATAAGACCTCACTGTAGAATTGGGATCCTTGATTGTCAGTTGACTGCAAAAGACCTGTTTGCAGCAAAGCAACATTTTGTACAGTGAAATCCCATAAATATTCATTTACCGGAATAGGTAAATGTTTTTTAAATGTAATGCTGTTGGCGTTGTTTTTACAAACTCAGTCTAAGTTGATTTATTTCAGCCATTATCAGAAACAATAGATGTTTGCCAAACCCACAACGAGGCCAGTGCTTAGTGTTTCAGGGTTTCACCTTTACTTTGGTTTTGTTTTATTTTTCCTTAAGCTCTATACCATAATGCAGGTTTATTACTAATAGTTCTATATTTGTGTCTGTATGAACTCTAGGCATTCCACTAGGAAAAAGGCAAGTTTAATGATGGAGAAGGCGTATCTGCAAGCCAAGCTCCCTCATTACCTTATCAAGTAATTTTCTCTGGTGAATAAAGTTCTCAAATAGGCAGTGTAAATCGAACTAGTATATTTAAAGACAGAAAAATATATACATGTGCACATTTTACTACCAAACAAGTGTTTAGCCTCTGCACAAAGAGTATCTGCATATAAATATATTATATTTTTTAATTAATCAACAGAATGCATCTGTTTTCTACACACAGCTGACATACTGTATATTGTACATTGAGACCCTGTAATTATCATCCAATTTCCAGAGTTTATATCTAATACTACAGGTGTAGAATTATGGGGTTTGGTGTTTTTCTTATGGGTTCAGCTTCTCCCTGATTGTTATCATAACCACTCATTCTTGTCTTTATTATAAATTAACTCTCTGTTGAGTCCACCCATCCACCTAATCAGTGCCAAACTATCCCTGCTCACACCCCACTGCTCAGCCTCTGGGCCCACATAACCTAGGCTTGAACCCTGAGTTTGTTATGGTTGGCCAAAGAGGATTGTTTGAACTACAAGACCCCCATCAGACTCTGCCCAGAATGACAGTCAGTCTGATACTTAACATCTGTTATTTGTATTCTTAAATGAACCGATGGCCAATTGTTTAGCCTCTACACCTCTCCCCTCCCAATATTAGTCTCATTATGTTGTAAATGTTGATTGTTTGTTGGCCTTTTACTGTGCAGTCTCACAAACCATAGTGCCCTCAAATGTTCTTGTCATAAATTCATCTACAGTATGAATGGCTGTTACCTTTATGTAGCATTGAGATACTTTATGTATGTCTGTTGTAACCGTTCGAGTTTCAATTGTGGGGGAGACACATTTTTGTTGTTATTTATAGCTGTCATAAAACACCATCCCAAAAATAACTTATTTGAAATGACTGAATCATTGATTCAATTGTGGTTATCAGTGTGTAATTGTGTGTGATCGCCAAACTGTGTGTGATCTTTATGGGGGAGGGGACATCACAAAAAAAAATTGGGGGGCTTTTTGACACTAGGGAACATTTTATTTCAGGCTCAGTGGTTAGGTTTTGGGAAAACATACAATAATGCAATGATGGTGTTAATAATTGGGTTACTGTTAGGTTAAGACATTACTAGATAGGATTATGATTAGGTCCAGGGGATATTTCTTTAGTCCTTGTGTTGTCAGACACCAGCAACCAACTCCAAATTTTCTAAAGTGTTTGTTATTAATTTGAGGTGTTTTGTAAAACAGCCAACATGGGAACGTTAATTGAGGTCATATTTTTTTTATTACATTTTTTTTTAACTTGTTTTGTGAAGAACGGTGAGTTGGTTGTACTTCATTTTCTGGTATTTAATGTGGATACTGATCGGGTCAACCCATATAGAATTGAGATGCTTGCTGGCGTTTACTTTTTGTTTGTTCCAAGCTTCTATTCCCCCAATGACAAGGTAAATTATGGCTGATTTACAATAGAATCATCAACCCTCTGTTAATAGTAGCTTTTTATATTTATATTTAAATTTACCCTCTAGGTGTCTTTTGTAGCTCCGATGTAAGGCTTTGATTCCCATGGGGGGCCAGTACCAGAAAATCTGATAACGTACTAACGTGCTACTACAAAACACTTAAGAGCATCTGCTACATTAAGAAAATATGTATAAAAAAACATGATCCTCAAAAGGAGAAATTAGAGCTATGAACTGTCTGAGTTTGCTCAGTTTAGAAGAAAAACCCTTGAATGTAACCTCATTATAACTTTGAACCTAAGTAGGTACAACTGCTGTTACAAAAGCTACATTTACCCAGGCAAACGCATTTTGATATTATTTCCCCACTAATTAGTGTTTTGACCAATCAGATCAGCCCTGTTACCCATAAATGGGCAAAAGATAACAATTGGGCTGCCAGAGTAAATGCAGTCAAAGTGTTTACAGTAGGCCCTCCTGACCACAACCACAGTTTGAACACTGATGTTTGCTCAAATGACTGCAATGTCAGTTTCAACATTTCCAATGAACACAG